>SKCR01012907.1:0-110309 GCA_019454045.1 Zanthoxylum bungeanum
GTAAATTCCGTAGCCGAATCCGAATGGACGGTAGTGCGGTCTGTACTTGGGATACAACTCCACGTATCACTTGAGTAAACGGCACCCTCTCTTGTTTTGTGTTGCTTTGGGTTTATCTATTTCTTGTTACTTAAATTTTGTATGTCGCTTATTTGTGTATGATATAATCGAGTGCATGGGCTCAGTAAGTGCGATGAAAGGTCCCCTAATCGGAAGGGTTAAAATCCTTCACCACGATGCTTTGCCGCACCGATTGATGTGTGTTCGGTTGAATGCGAGATACGTTCAATCGGACACATTACGTTTAATATTATTGCTTTTAACTTTTTGTATGCATGATTCAATCGAGCGCATGGGCTTAGTAAGTGGAATGAAAGATCCCCTATGGGAAGGGGTTAAAGCCCTTTACCACGATGCTTAGCCGCGCCGGTTGACGTGTGTTCGATTGGATGTAAGATGTGTTCAATCGGGCATACTTAGTTTGATATGATTGTCTTTATGTTTGTATGCATGATTTGATGTGACGCGCATGGGCTTAGTATGTTGGTCTAAAGGTCCTCTATTTGAGAGATCAAGAGCCCCAAAAGGCCACCTTTACGGCAGTATTTCGCCGCGCCCCTTTATTTTGTTGTTTATGTATTGCGTCCCATTTCATGCACCAGGTCTATTCCCGTTCGAACGCGTTTACGAACGCAACTCGAACGCGCATGCATTTTGCCTTATCATGCATCAGGTCTCATCTCCGTTCGAACGCGTTAACAAACGCCACACGAACGTGAGCATTCTGTATCATTTCTGTTTGAACGCGTTTACGAACGCTACTCGAACGAGAACCTTCTGTTTACCGTTCGAACGCGTCTACGAACGCTACACGAACGCACACGGTAAACAGATCCTCTTGCATCACATTACGACATGTCCATCTTAGCATATGGTTACCCCTTTGTACGCTATGCATTTGTATTACCTCTCTAGTTGTCTATTTCTGTTATGCGCCTACAATATTATTTGTCGTCATTTTGATTTCCTTTACATTACACGCAAATGTTACCATGACTGTTTGTGTTTATATTTACATGAATGATTGAATTCTTATGACGTTATGTGCTTGTTGTTGCAAAGGCCTACTTTTGAGCATGTGAATTTGGCAATAAGATTTGGTTTCATGTATGTTAGATGTAAACTATACTTTCAAGCATGTGAATCTAGGATTGTGTTGCACTTGGAAATATATGTCATAGGCTTGGTTGGATTATTGCATAAATCTTTACATTACAATTTGCATAAGTAAGGGACCATTCCGAACCCAATGGTTTGAGGTCTTCCCTTGCGAGGGGTGAGTGCGGCCTTAAATCTTTGTCCCGGTTCACACCGGGTGGCGACTCCATTACTCTCCGGTTTAGTCCCCCGCGGGCTACTCCGTACTCCCGACCGGGCCGCGAGCCCGGGACAGCATTGCGTCGCTCAGTTTCTGTTGTCCACAGTCTGGCGACTCCACTGGGGATAGAGAATCGGCCCCGAAATAATGCCTTGTAATGTATAGATTTATGCTTTAATTAACCGTGTCTACAAATGTGTGAAATGGGGGTTGTAATCAAGGGCATCTTGAGGCTAGGTAATGGTTTGGTGTCTTCCTTCACTCACTACCTTTCTAGAAGGAAAAGCTGTGAAGACACCTAGATAGCCATCTACTCGTAGCCTATTGTGATAGACTAATTTGGAGGACTCGTTGTTTATTCCTGACACCAAGCTATAAGAGCCTAAGAGGCTTGGGTATTTAAGTGAGCCTCGCTCCACCTTCCCTCTGGGGAATCTACAACGGGAAATCCATTTGACAGTCTGTCACACACCATAGCTCATTGGCACGTACCTTAGTGTATAAAAAAGGGTGTGCTCACTTGGTTGCTCGAACCCTTGATTGGGGAGACCTATTTGTGGGCCATCCTTCGCCGATGAGAGCCTTTGTCCATACTCCCACGAACCCATGCGTAGACCGGGTTGTATAGCCTATAACAAATATTTCCTTGTGCTTTAGGACCATTATCATTTGGATGAATTGGACTCTTTGTCAAAAATGCGAACTTGCTGGGCCATTTAAACTGGGGCAGGTTCGTATCTTATGACAATTAGGCCCAAAGCTTCTGAAATGATGGTGGGCCACACGGTAGAAGTTATTATTTTATGTTTATAATATCTTCCTTGTATGCTTATGTTTGGGAACATTGCTATTTGAATCCATCTGGGTCTTTTGTCATGAGATATGGGCTTGTTGGGCCATTTAAACTGGGACAAGAACATATCTTATGACGATTAGGCCAAAAGGCTTCTAAATAACAATGGGCCATTTTATGATTGTGTTCGGAATATTATCATTTGGATTTAGTTGGG
This sequence comes from Zanthoxylum bungeanum, assembly GCA_019454045.1. NCBI lineage: Eukaryota > Viridiplantae > Streptophyta > Magnoliopsida > Sapindales > Rutaceae > Zanthoxylum > Zanthoxylum bungeanum. Next base: position 2,389 of record SKCR01012907.1, read on the forward strand.
CTCTTTGCCATAAGACATGAACTCGTTGGGCCATTTAAACTGGGACGAGTTCACTCCTATGACAGTTAGCCCAAAAACTTCTAAAATGATGATGAGCCGATTTGTGTGAAAATTTTAATGAGTTGATATATTTCTTGTATCGCATGCATATCATGCATCCCATGCACCCCATGCATACATATATCATGTTAACCCTTGTGTTATGAAAGCCATCATAGATTCCCGTTGGGTTAGAAAAAAGGGAAGACTCACCAAAATACTGAGAACAGACATGAGTGAATCAGATATTGAGGTATCCCACATAGATCAGTTGGAGAATGGTTTCGCCAAGATTACTGAACAGTTGCAAGCCTTGACTACTGCCATGAAAGATATGGCTGTGCCCCGTGCTGGGGGAAATTCGGAGAATGTAAGGCGCGAAGAGCCTCCGAATGGGTTGGGGGATGATATCCCCACTTTTGATGATGACATAGCAGAGTATGCAACAGGCAAAGTGATTGGGTCTCAGACAGAATTTCAGAAGCTTCGGGATCAGGTTGAAACAGTTACCCGCAAAATGAGGGGTAAACATGAAGAGTTGTTAGATTATGAGGCAATGACCTTCAGAGAACAGCTGCCAGCTCAGTTTAAAATGCCCGACATGGCCAAGTTTAATGGGAATGGAGACCCAAGAATCCATCTGCAGCAATATGTCTCAGTCATGAGTTCAGTGGGCCTATCACAGCGCCAAGTCCAAAAGATGTTTGGGATGTCACTTGAGGGGGCACCTGTGGTTTGGTATCATAGCCTTGAGAAGAAGGTTAAGGAAGATTGGAGGGAGCTAGCTGATGCTTTCTTAAAGCAATATGTCACGGACCTGGAGATTGACTTGTCACTCCGTGACTTAGAAAATATCAAGCAGAAGCCGTAGGAAAATTTCAAGGAATATGTGGACCGCTGGAGGAGCCAGCTTCTGAAGATGCAGACCCGGCCCTCAGAAAAGGACCAGATCAAAATGATCATCAAGGGCACCAAGCTCTCTATTTATGGCAAACTGAGGAGAATGACTTCGATGATTACTGATTTTCGACAGCTGAGGGAGACAGTTATGGATATTGAGGAGGAGGAAGCCGAGAACAGAAAGTTTTATGGACAAAACAGAAGGAATATTGGGGGACATTCAGGGACTATGCCTGCTACTGCTGAGGTCACTGCCATTAAGAACAGACGATTTCCTAACCTTTGTAAGCCTCTTTCAAAGGTATTCGAAAAGCTGAAGGCGCAAGGACTCTTAAAACCTTTGGAACCTAGGCCCATTCCAAATCCTGTGCCACCTCACATGAACTTAAACTTAGACTGTCACTTCCACCAAGAAAAAGGCCATGACACCGACAACTGCGCCCGCCTCAGACATGAAATCCAAAACCTCATCGATGCCCATACAATACCCGACCCAGAGAAAGAACAACCCAATACACAAAGAAACCCCCTACCAAATTACCACTCCGCCCCACCACCATGATAACCTTTTGCTTTCTTGAAACCTTTGTCCTCTGAAACCTTAACCACCAAGCTTCTCATATGGGGATAAGGGATAACAATGGTGAAGAACCATGGGCTGAAGAAGAAGGCATTGTTGTTTCTCCTAGTTTATCTTGCACTTTTAATAAAGACATTGATTTTGTTTACCTGTTCGAACGTTTCCTCAACAATAATAAAGGCGATCATTTCATTTATCTACTATTACTTTCAAACTTGCAACATGAGTGTGTTCAATCTTGGTAATGTGATGCTCAGAACGTAGGGAATCCTCAAAAGAAGCAAGCAGAAAAGATAAGTTAACCATTCAGGAATTGGGAAATGGAGACAGTGGGACTGTTAGACTTGGAAAGAAACGGGTTCCTGGAACAAATCAGTGTAGACAGATGGAAATGGTACTTTCCCTAAGAGAAGAATGGTCATCAATGGAATTGACGGAAGACCTAACCCAACGGGGTGGGAAACTCATTCACGCATGCATGCATACACGTAACATATTTTGCATTCCTTTTTGTGTTTTGTGTTCACAGGTTTTGAAGAAGAAAGAGAGAAAGCGGCAAATGAAAGCCAGTCAGAAGCATCAATATAACATCAGCGGTTTGGGGACGAATCCCAGGGTTGAGGCCCATATCAGTATCAGTTTGGGGTTGAGGCCCATATCAGTATCGGTCTAGGGGCGAGGCCCACCTCAGTACCAGTTCAGGGCCGAGGCCCACATCAGTATCAGCTTGGGGGCGAGGCCCACATCAGCAGTATTTTTGGGATGCGTCCCAGGGTCGAGGACCACATCAGCAGCAATTTTAGGATGAGTCCCAGAGTCGAGGCCCGCATATCAGTATCAATTTTGGGGATGAGTCCCAGGGCCGAGGCCCACATCAACAGCAGTTTTGGGATGCGTCCCAGGGTCGAGGACCACATCAGCAGCAATTTTAGGATGAGTCCCAGAGTCGAGGCCCGCATATCAGTATCAATTTTGGGGATGAGTCCCAGGGTCGATGCCCACATCAGCAGCAGTTTTGGGATAAGTCCCAGGGTCGAGGCCCGCACATCAGTATCACTTTTGGGGATGAGTCCAAGGGCCGAGGCCCACATCAGTTTCAGTTTTAGGAATAAGGCCTAGGGAATAAAGCCCACATTCAATACAGTTCAGGAACAAAGCCACACAGTCAGCTCAGATCAGAGAACAAAGCTCAAGGGGAAGAAAGCCTCATGTCAGTATAGTTCGGGAATAAAGCTCGGGAGGAATAAAGCCTCATGTCAGTATAGTTTGAGAACAAAGCTCAAGGGGAAGAAAGCCTCATATCAGTATAGTTTGAGAACAAAGCTCGGAGGAATAAAACCTCATCTCAATAGTTCGGGAATAAAGCTCGGGAGGAATAAAGCCTCATCTCAACACAGTTCGGGAACAAAGCTCGGAGGAATAAAGCCTCATCTCAACACAGTTCGGGAATAAAGCTCGGGAGGAATAAAGCCTCATATCAGTATAGTTTGAAAACAAAGCTCAAGGGGAAGAAAGCCTCATCTCAATAGTTCGGGAATAAAGCTCGGGAGGAATAAAGCCTCATCTCAACACAGTTCGGGAACAAAGCTCGGAGGAATAAAGCCTCATCTCAACAGTTCGGGAATAAAGCTCGGGAGGAATAAAGCCTCATCTCAACACAGTTTGGGAACAAAGCTCGGAGGAATAAAGCCTCATCTCAACAGTTCGGGAATAAAGCTCGGGAGGAATAAAGCCTCATCTCAACACAGTTCGAGAATGAACAAGCCGGGAACGGCAATCCAAGAATGGAGTAGAGTTCAAGAATGAACAAGCCGGGAATGGCACTCCAGGAATGGAAATACAGTTCAGGAATGAACATGCCGAGAATGGCACTCCAAGAATGGAAGCACGGTTTGGGAATGGACCACCTCACGGTAACAGTTCGAGAGTGGACACCTCACAGTAACGGTTCGGGAATGGACCACCTTACAGTAACAGTTCGGGAATGGACCACCTTACAGTAACGGTTCGGGAATGGACCACCTCACAGCAACGGCTCAGGAATGGACCACATCACAGCACGGTTCGGGAATGAACCAGGGGTCGCAGCACCTCACCATCCAAATCAACTCAACTCAACACATGGTAAGTCAAGTGGCAGCTGGCGAGCCAGGTAAGTGAAAATGCATTGCATAACTTTGATAGGATTGTCACTGTTGCACATTACACAAGTCCCATCAAAGTGGGGGCGACTATAGGCACTGCATTTTTACACATAAGTCCCTATGATGAGTCTCATTTTGGAGACACTACCTTTTAAGTCACGGAGGTCACGGAAAACGGACATCGGAAGGGGGAATTCAGAATAAACAAGTTCACTGTCTTCGTTGGTGCTGCGTTCGTTACTTCGTTCGAACGTCAGGCAGATTGCGGACGTTCGTGCCGCGTTCGAGGAAGCGTTCGAACGGTGTCGGTAATTCTGGTTTTGCTGCTAGCCTCGCACCCCAGCCCAAATAGCCCCCCAAAGCCCATAAAACACATCCCAAATTAAATAAATAAATATTAATTAAAACATTAACTAAATAAGATAATAATTAAATTAATTAAATAATTAAATAAAACATTTACCAAACTTAAACTAAAATCATGCCTAATTTAAATAATTCATATACTAAAATTAAAATAAGATATGCCTAATTAAAATCAATCAACCAAGTATATTCCCAATCAAATATGTATTATTCCTAACTTAAAATATTGAATGCCTAATTAACACAAACTAAATATTCAACCTTCCTTATCCAAGACCAAATCAAATCCTCCCTTTAATGCCAAATCCCTTCCTTGTGAGACAAGGTGTAGCCCTAGCCCTTCTCTATATAAACCACCCCTAACCAAGACATGCACTCCCTTCACACAATTGGAATTCACGCCCATAGGCCCTAGCTAGCTCATTCACACAAAAAAGCTCTCTCGACTCTCTCTAATACACGCCCAAGACATCAAGACGACTCTCCCTCACTCTCAATAACCAAAGATCACAAACCAAAGAACCCCCATCGCCTTGACCAAAACACATCCCGAACAGCCCCTTTACCTCACCGAAAAACAGCCCATACAACAGCCCTAAAACACGCATACAGCAGCCCTAACGCACGTATAAAACAGCCCCCGAACCACACCATAACACCACCAAAAATCAGACCCAAAACAGTAGCCAAAACATCCCAGAACAGTAACTAAAATACAGCAGCAAAACAGTAGCAACGGCAGCGAATCGGAGTCAAAAGTAGCAGCAAAAGACGGAGAACGACGACTCAAAACAGTAAGACAACGAACGAGAACAGTGAACCAGTGAACCGGAAGAGTTGCGGAGCATCCACCCTTCCGACGATCGTGTACCGTACATCCGAGAGGTGATTTAAAAGGTTAGACCTGAGGGTATTTTTCACACTTATTTCTATTTAATTTCTGGTCATTTACTTTGATTATATTTTCTGTATTTGTGGCATTTGTTGTGTATATGATGCATGTTGTGGGTATTGGATGAATAAAAGAGTGTCGCCTCTTGTGGTATATAGGATGGAAACCCAGACGTAAATTCCGTAGCCGAATCCGAATGGACGGTAGTGCGGTCTGTACTTGGGATACAACTCCACGTATCACTTGAGTAAACGGCACCCTCTCTTGTTTTGTGTTGCTTTGGTTTATCTATTTCTTGTTACTTAAATTCTGTATGTCGCTTATTTGTGTATGATATAATCGAGTGCATGGGCTCAGTAAGTGCGATGAAAGGTCCCCTAATCGGAAGGGTTAAAATCCTTCACCACGATGCTTTGCCGCACCGATTGATGTGTGTTCGGTTGAATGCGAGATACGTTCAATCGGACACATTACGTTTAATATTATTGCTTTTAACTTTTTGTATGCATGATTCAATCGAGTGCATGGGCTTAGTAAGTGGAATGAAAGATCCCCTATGGGAGGGGTTAAAGCCCTTTACCACGATGTTTAGCCGCGCCGGTTGACGTGTGTTCGATTGGATGTAAGATGTGTTCAATCGGGCATACTTAGTTTGATATGATTGTCTTTATGTTTGTATGCATGATTTGATGTGACGCGCATGTGCTTAGTATGTTGGTCTAAAGGTCCTCTCTTTGAGAGATCAAGAGCCCCAAAAGGCCACCTTTACGGCAGTACTTCGTCGCGCCCCTTTATTTTGTTGTTTATGTATTGCGTCCCATTTCATGCACCAGGTCTGTTCCCGTTCGAACGCGTTTACGAACGCAACTCGAACGCGCATGTATTTTACCTTATCATGCGTCAGGTCTCATCTCCGTTCGAACGCGTTAACAAACAACACACGAACGTGAGCATTCTGTCTCATTTCTGTTCGAACGCGTTTACAAACGCTACTCGAACGAGAACCTTCTGTTTACCATTCGAACGCGTCTACGAACGCTACACGAACGCAAACGGTAAACAGATCCTCTTGCATCACATTACGACATGTCCATCTTAGCATATGGTTACCCCTTTGTACGCTATGCATTTGTATTACCTCTCTAGTTGTCTATTTCTGTTATGCTCCTACAATATTATTTCTCGTCATTTTGATTTCCTTTACATTACACGCAAATGTTACCATGACTGTTTGTGTTTATATTTACATGAATGATTGAATTCTTATGACGTTATGTGCTTGTTGTTGCAAAGGCCTACTTTTGAGCATGTGAATTTGGCAATAAGATTTGGTTTCATGTATGTTAGATGTAAACTATACTTTCAAGCATGTGAATCTAGGATTGTGTTGCACTTGGAAATATATGTCATAGGCTTGGTTGGATTATTGCATAAATCTTTACATTACAAGTTGCATAAGTAAGGGACCATTCCGAACCCAATGGTTTGAGGTCTTCCCTTGCGAGGGGTGAGTGCGGCCTTAAATCTTTGTCCCGGTTCACACCGGGTGGCGACTCCATTACTCTCCGGTTTAGTCCCCCGCGGGCTACTCCGTACTCCCGACCGGGCCGCGAGCCCGGGACAGCATTGCGTCGTTCAGTTTCTGTTGTCCACACTTCGCTAGTGGGGAAATTGGGCAGATGGTTAGTGTTGCTGACAGAGTTTGACATTGAGTACCTCACTTCCAAAGTAATCAAAGGGCGAGCCGTAGCAGAGTTCCTGGCATTGCAACCTATTGAAGGGGATCAATACAAGTTTGAATTCCCAGATGAAGAGATCCAGGCAATAATATTTCACGGATGGAAAATGTATTTTGACAGAGCAGTGAACTGCAAAAGATCCGGAATTGGGATCGTGATAGTGATCCCCGAAGGAGAAACCTTGCCTATGGCCAAGAGGTTGACGTTCGGAGTAACTAACAACATGGTCGAGTACGAAGCATGTGCTTTTGGATTAACTGCACTGATAGCCTTGAAGGCTGAGAGCGTGGAGGTCTACGGAGATTCGATGTTGGTAGTCCGACAGATGCAGGGAGAATGGGAATTGAAGGAAGAACGGTTGAAACCTCACCTTTTTCACCTCAGAAAGTTGGCACATGCTATCCCCGATTGTAAGTTTCAGCACTTGCCGTGAGAAGAGAATCAGATGGCAGACGCATTAGCTACACTTGCAGCAACTTGGGAAATCCAGAGAAGTTAGTAATGAGACCATTGGTACTGACAACATCAAGTAGACCCATTTATGAGATAGGAAGAGTTGTGGAAGTAGAGATCGACGACGAAAAACCTTGGTACCATGATATTCAGCGATACCTGGAACACGGAGAACTCCCAAAATGAGCAAGCAGAAAAGACAGAATAGCCATTCAGAAGTTGGCTTCTCAGTATGTGATTTTGAACAGAGAGCTCTACAAGAGGCAAGCAAATGGAATTCAGTTGAAGTGTTTAAGAAAAGAAGAAGCTCAGAAGGCAATGGAAGAAATACATGTCGGGGTATGTGGACCGCACATGAATGGGTTGAATTTGTCTCGCAAGATTGTAAGACAAGGTTTCTACTGGTTGACCATGGAGACAGACTGTGCAAAGTTGGTAAAACATTGTCATGATTGTCAAGCACATGGTAACATGAACCATTTGCCTCACACAGAGTTACACGGGCTATCAGAGCCATGGCATTTTTCAACATGGGGAATTGACATGATCGGAGAGATTCTACCGAATGCATCGAATGGACTTCGTTTCATAGTAGTGACAGTAGACTACTTTTCGAAGTGGGTGGAAGCCGAGTCATTTCGTAACGTCACAGCAAAGTAGATGGCGAAGTTCATAGCCCGAAACAGCATTTGTCGATATGGAATGCCACATCATGTAGTGACAGATAACGGAGTTCAGTTTCAAGGGGAAACGAAGGCAATGCTACAGAGATATGGGATAGGACTTCACAAGTCGTCACCTTACAGACCACATGCAAATGGGGCAGTCGAGGCAGCCAATAAGACAATAAAGAAGATATTAGCCAAGATGACAGAAAACTGCAAAGATTGGGTCGATAAGTTGCCATACGCCCTGTGGGGGTACAGAACATCAGGGAGAACAGCAACAGGAGCCACGCTTTACTTTTTGGTATATGGAATGGAAGCAGTACTACCCATGGAAGTTGAGATACAGTCCATGAGGGTTTTAGCAGAAGCAGAGTTACCTGAACAGGAATGGGCCTCATAGAGATTTGAGAAGTTAGCACTGCTGGATGAGAAGAGAATGGAGTCTTTACATCACATGCAGATATATCAGAAGAGACTAGCCCGAGCATTCAACAAGAATGTGCGTCCTACTAAGATAAGAAAGGGTGATTTGGTACTTAAGCAGTCAAAGCCGTCGACGACAGACCCAAGAGGAAAGTTCAGACCCAACTGGGAAGGACCCTACATAGTGCAGAAAGTAATGGGAAATGAGGCAGTGAGACTGTCAGATTTGGAAGGGAATGAGTTCACTGAGCCGATCAACGTGGACAGATTGAAGCAATATTTTGCCTGAGAAAGAGAAGACCTGGCAGAAGACCTAACCCAACGGAATAAGAAATTCATTCATGCATGCATGCATACACGTGACGTATTTGCATTCCTTTTTGTGTTTGTTCTGTTTTATAATCACATGTTTCAAAAAAGAAGAGAAAGCGGCAAAAACAAGCCAAACAGAAGCAGTATCAACAGTTTTCAGAAATGGATCTCTAGGGTTGAGGCCCACATCAGTAACGATATCAGTTTTGGGGATGAGTCCCAGGGGCGAGGCCCACATCAGCATCAATATCAGTTTTACCAGGTACGGCACTCCGGGTATGGAGACACTATTGCGACACTCTGGGTATGGAGACGCAACCGCAACACCTCGGGTATGGGGTTTAGCATGCCAGGTACGACACTTTGGAGATGGAGATATCACAGCGACGCCTCAGGTATGGGGTTTAGCATGCCAGGTATGGCACTCCGGGTATGGAGATATTACAGCAACGCCTCGGGTATGGGGTTTAGCATACCAGGTACGACACTCCGAGTATGGAGATATTACAACGACGCCTCGGGTATGGGGTTTAGCATGCCATGTACGGCACTCCGGGTATGGAGATATTATAGCGACGCCTCGGGTATGAGGTTTAGCATGCTAGGTACGGCACTCCGAGTATGGAGATATTACCGTGACACTCTGGGTATGGAGACGCAACCGCGACACCTCGGGTATGGGGTTTAGCATGCCATGTACGGCACTCCGAGTATGGAGACACTACTGCGACATTCTGGGTATAGAGACGCAACCGCGACACCTCAGGTATGGGGTTTAGCACTCCGGGTATAGAGATACAACTGCGACACTCTGAGTATGGAGACGCAACCACGACACCTCGGGTATGGGGTTTAACACACCGGGTATGGCGCAATGAAATCAACTCAACTCAAAGCAACATGCAAGTCAAGTGGCAGCTGGCGAGCCAGGTAAGTAAAAATGCATTGCATAAACTTTGATAGGATTGTCATTGTCACACACTGCATAACTCCCATCAAAGTGGGGGCGACTGTAGGCACTTCATTTTTGTATATAAGTCCCGATGATGAGTCTCGTACAGAGGCACTACTCTTTAGGTTGTGGAAGTCACGGAAAACGAATGTCGGAAGGGGAAATTCAGAATAAATATGTCATCAGATTCAATTCACATGTTCACTGCTTTCGCATTCGTGCTGCGTTCGTGAGCACGTTCGAATGTCAAGTAGATTGTGGGCGTTCGTGTAACGTTCGAATAGGCATTCCGCATTCGAACGGTGTCGGTACTTCTGGTTTTGTTGCTAGCCTCACGCCCAAGCCCAATTAGCCCACCAAAACCCATCCAAAAAAAAATAATTAAAATATTTAAAATACATGTCACAACTTAAATTAAATTAAATTAAATTAGATCAAATCCCTTCCTAATCAAGACAAATCACATTCACTAATTAAAAGATACAAATCAAATCATATCAAATCCCTTCCCCAATCAAGCACCAATCAAGATATTCACTCCCTAAATTAAACCCATCTTTTCCTTTCATAAACCAACCAAAACACTTCCCATTTTTTTAGGATTCCATTCCTTACCCAGAAACCCTAGAAACCATTATAAAAAAATCCTAAACCACCCTTAGAACCCCTAGCTTATTCTCCCAAAAACACAAAAGAAATAAGCTCACATTCACGCCTAAAGCAAAGAAAACTGCCCCCATTGCCGTCCAACAACAACTCTCACAACACACCCCTCACTGCACACATATTCCTTCACTGAAATCCCTCCTTAACAGTAAACATCATCACTGAAACAGTCCATGTAAACACCAAAAATCATAGTCCAAGACAGTCCCTGTAAACATCGAAAATCCCAGCCCAAAATAGTCCATGCAACCACTGAAAATCACCTTCATAAACTGTACTGAAAACAACCCAGAAACTGCCCAAATTACCGCCTAAAACAGCACCCCAAATACCCCTTAAAAATGAAAAAAACAGTCTCTTATTTACCATAAAATAGTGACTAGAAAAGACAGCAAACAACGGCAAAATAGAGGAAACGACAACTCAAAACAGCGAAGTAGCGAACGAAAGTGGTGGACCAGTGAACCGGAGGAGGGGCGAAGCATCAACCCTTCTGACGGCCGTGTAACGCCCTTTCGAGAGACGACCTAAGAGGTTATACCTGAGGGCACCCTTCTTATTTATTCTCATCTTTTTTTGTTGTTTATTAGAATTCCATCGCATGAGAGTCGTTTGTTGATACATGTTGTGGTCCTTGAATGAATGGAATATGTGTTCTCTCTTGTGGTATATCGGATGGAAACCCGGACGTAAATTCCATAGCTGAATCTGAATGGACGGTATTGCGGTTTGCACTCGGGATACAATGCCACGTACCACTTGAGAGATTCACACATTTCGTTTCATCCAACCTTGTATTCGAGCATGATTGGGTTGCTAGTATGTTATTTATTTTTTTAAGCATGATTTAGTCGTTAGTATGTTATTACTTTCCGCATGTTACTTATTTATGCATGATGATATAGTGCGCATGGGCAAATCAAGTTGGATTAAAGGTCCTCCATTTTGAGGGATAAAAAGCCTAAGGGCTACCTTTGCCATGATGTTTTGCCGCGCCGGACTAAGTATGTTTGATTGAATGTGAGATATGTTTAATCGAGCATACGAGGTCCTATATTATTGTTGTCTTTATTTTATATGCATTGTAATATAATGCGCATGGGCTAACTAGGGTGGATTAAAGGTCCTCTATTCGAGGGAAATGCCTGAAGGCTACCTTTACCACGATATTTTACCGCGCCTTTTATTATGTCATTTACCCTTTGCATATCATTGCTTTATTCACGCATGCATTGCATTCTTGTGCGCATGGGCTAACTAGGGTGGATTAAAGGTCCTCTATTCGAGGGAAATGCCTAAAGGCTACATTTTCCACGATGTTTTGCCGCGCCGGACGAGGTGCACCCGATTGAATGTGAAATGTGTTCCATCGGGCACACGAGGTCCTACATTGTGCATTTGTTTATCCATTTATGTGTTTGTGTCATTTCAGATGCCATTTTGGCAATCTCGTTCGAACGCGTTTCCAAACGCTACACAAACGTATGTATCCTACCTCATTTCGTTCGAACGCGTTTACGAATGCTACACGAACGTATGCATTCTGTCTTATTTTTGTTCGAACGCACCTCTGAACGCTACTCGAACGCTTGCATTTTATTTACCGTTCGAACGCATTTAAGAACGCTACTCGAACGCACATGTATTTTATTGTATCATGCATCAGGTCTCATCCCGTTCGAACGCATTATCAAACACTGTACGAACGCGGACATTCTGTTTATCGTTCGAACGCCTTATCAAACGCTACTCGAACGCTTGCATTATGTTTACCGTTCGAATGCGTTTACGAACGCTACATGAACGCGCACACACTGGACATATTCCTTCATCATGTTTCATGCATGTTTGTTCCCTTAGACATTCTCTTCCCCATCATATGTTTAGTTAGCTCTCTTCAATATTTATGCCTTTACCGTTATTGTTTATTTATATTTTCCGCATTTATTCGATATGCTCATGAGATTGTGTGCTCGCTTTTATCATCAATGCCTTTATAGTTGTTATTAGTTACATTATTGCACTCTATTGCTTAATACGTTCATGAATTATGTATTTTACCTTCATTTCTTTCATTTACGATTATGGGTGTGCAAACTTGCATGTTGCTTAAATTATATGGAAACATATGTTGCATGAGATTTGGTTGTACTATTGCATAAATCCTTTCATTACAAGTGGCATAAGTAAGGGACCATTTCGAACCCAACGGTTTGAGGTCTTCCCTTGCGAGGGGTGAGTGCGGCCTTAAATCATTTTCCCGGTTCACACCGGGTGGCGACTCCATTTTTATTTCTCCAGTTTAGTTCCCCCGCGGGCTATTCCGTACTCCCAACCGAGCCGCGAGCCAGGAACAGCGTCGCCCACTTCTGTGTCCTACATCTGGGATTAATTATCAAGAGAGAAAATTAATCTGAGATTAATTACGGCAATAATTAATCTGGGATTAATTATCATAGAAATAATTAATCTGGGATTAATTGCGTCGAGAATTTATCTGGGATTAAATTCGTCGAGATGAGAGAACGCGATTAATTTAGAATTAATCGGTAAAATAAATTTAATAGTTAAATTAGATTTTACTATTTAATTTATTGGGCTAATATAATATATTAGATATATTAATTGAAATTAGATTTCAATGCGGAATTAAAATTGGATTTTAATTCGTGCGAACGAATTAATTTGGAATTAATTCGTAAGCGACTTTAATAATAATTTTACGAGGCATAATTATTTAATTAAATTAGATTTAATTACGTCACGACGGAAAATTCGTTTAATCGGATTAAACGAACCCGAGCCCAAAATGTGTTGTGTTAGCCAACCAAATTTTGAATTAAATGGGTGAGACCCATGACTTACATCAATTATCAACAATTTATGTAAGTGGTTGGCAATGGAATAAATTAGATTTGATATACATCACACCTATCAAATATAATACAATTAATGAATTTTAGAATTCTCATTAATTGTTCTCTTTCCTTAGCCGAAATAAAATGGCCGAATGGCCTTCATTTGATAAAGGCCGTATGGCCATTGACTTCTCTAATTCTTGGATGACAAAAGAAAATGTGCCATTAAATGCATGTGGCAGAAGAAGTAATTTGGCTTCTTTTAAATATATAGCCACTGACTCTTGCTTTTTAGAAAAGCTGAATAAGAAATCAAAAAGTCATTTTTGCTCCTTCTTCTTTGATAAGGCCGAAAATATAAAAAGTAATTTTGCTCTCTCTCTCTTTGAAATGGCCGAATGATAAAGAGCAAATAGCTCTCTGGTTCTTTTTATTTTTGGCCGTATTGGCCACTGTATTTGAAGACTTGGCCGAATAGCTCACCAAGTAACCGATTTTTTCCATCTCTCTTGAACAAATTTATTTTTCCTTGGGAGATAAAATTTGTTTAATTTGTTCTTGCTAGCACATATGTGAGTCAAATGATGGTGATAGAGATACTCACCCATGAGCTTGGAAGCTTTAACATCCATGGAAGTTTTGAACTCAACCGATCAATGTAAGTCCTCCGCAACTTATTTTTTATTTTTATTCACACACGAATCACGCTTAGAGATCATGTGACATGTCTAGGACACTAACATGAGTAAGTCATTGTCGCGACAATATGAAGCCCGTGCATATTGTCGCAACAATAGCTTGTCATTGGTGTGACAATGAGACGCTGGTTTAGAAAAAACATGACTAAAATGTATGTTTTTTGAGGTAAATCTTGGTTGTCTATATATAGAGCACGAAAATGATTCATCACATATAACATCCTTCATATCATAGTTCTCAAGTAGAGATTTAATAAAGTGTTGTTTTACATCTCTAAGTTTTTTTTGTATCATATAGTCAATTTATTTGCAACCCTCACAACACATAGTGGGGGCAAATATTGCTCTAAGAAAGTGTTATACACGCCTAAAAAACTAGATTCCACACTGCATTCCCTAACAATTTAGATTAATATTTCAATAGAGTTTAGTTTGAATTCTACAGTGAAGATGATGAATCAAGAAGTTGTTTGTCTGGATCGGTTTGATGACAACAACTTCACCCTCTGGAAGGACATGATGATGTTTCTTCTCACAACATTGAAGATTATATACATATTGGATCCGAGTTTATCAGATCTACTTGCATAAAAACATGAAGATTCCGCTAAAATCACAACAGCGAGACTAAAGAGGCAAAAGGATGAAGTGCTTTGTATATGACATATTCTCAACTTGCTGTCAGACCGTCTCTATGATATATTTACTTCAATATCATCACCAAAAGAAATTTGGAGCGCTCTTGAGATTAAATACGATGCAAAAAATATGATGCAGATAAGTTTATAATTTTTTGCTACTTTGAAAACATTATGGTTGACACAAAATCTATATTGGATCAAGTCCATGAATTGCAAGTTCTGGTTTCCAAATTGAAGGATTTGAAGGTGGATGTTTCTGAGGCAACGCAAGTAGGGGCTATCATAGTAAAATTGCCTTCAACTTGGAATAATTACAGAAAGAAACTTCTCCACATTTCCGAAAGTTTCACAGTAGATCAACTCATAAATCATATAAGGATTGTGGAGGAAACCTGTATGCATGAAAAGATATTGGTTTGTGAACTGAGATCGAAAGTGAATCATATTCATGAGAGAAAGTCTCACAATAATTTTGATGGAAATAAAAACAAAAGGAAAGTCCCATAAACTGAGAATACCAACAGAGATAGGAATAATAAGACATGTTATCACTGCGGAAAGAAAGGTCATTTCAAGCACTACAAGAAATTACAGTTTTAGCGACAGAATTTAGTGGCAGAATATTCCATTTAACAACGGAATAGAGACGGAATTGAAACGGATAATGATATTAGGGACGGAATTTAGCGATAAAAAATTTTCATCTCTAAATTAGAGACGGGAATAAAATTCTGTCGCTAATTAGAAATGGATTATTAATTCGTCGCTAATTTCATCTAGAAACGGAATTTTTTCGTCGTTAATTAGAAACGGAATTAATATTCCGTCGCTAAATAGAAACAAAATCTTTATTCCGCCGCTAATTTTAAATTTCTAGTTTCATTTTAATTTTAATTTCTAATTTCCAAAAATATTGGTAATTAGAGACGGAATTTTTCCGTCGCTAATTAGAAACGGAATTAAAATTCCGTCGCAAATTAGAAACGGAATTAAAATTCCGTCGCTAATTAGAAACGAAATCTTATTCCGTCACTAATTTTAAATTTTAAATTTTAAATTTTAAATTTTTATTTTTATTTTTATTTCCAAAACTATTGGTAATTAAAAACGAAATTTTTTCGTCGCTAATTAGAAACGAAATCTTTATTCCGTCGCTAATTTTAAATTTTTTATTTTAATTTCTAATTTCCAAAATTATTCGTAATTAGAAACGAAATTTTTCTGTCGCTAATTAGAAACGGAATTAAAATTCGATAGCTAATTTTAAAATTTTCAATCCCCCCAAAAAATTAATCATTTCAGCGCCATTTTTTTTTTAAAAAAATAGAGACGGATTTTCCGTCACTAATAGAAACGAAATCTCTATTCCGTCGCTAAATAGAAACAGAATCTTTATTCCGTCGCTAATTTTTAAAATTTCCAATCCCCCCAAAAATTTATTCATTTCGGAGCCACTTTTTTTTAAAAAAATAGATTCAGATTTTCCGTCGCTAATTAGAAACGAAATCTCTGTTCCGTCCCTAAATAGAAACGAAATCTCTATTTCGTTGCTAATTTTTAAAATTTTTAATCCCTCCAATATTTTCAAAAATTTCCCGCCTTACGAAAATTTCAAATGTCTACAAAATTTACAAATCTTCCATCTTCTCTTATTTTTTCCTCTATATATATACCACAATATTTTTAACTCTCAACTCCAATATATCATCCAAAAATTTTCTACTCAATTCCATATACCATCAAATTTTTTTATACCTCAACTCTCATTATCAATCTCTCATTTTTCTTATCTCCACTTTTAAAATTTCCCAAGAAACAAACACTAATATTTTTTTTTGGTTTAAAGTGGCGTAAATGGATAGTGGTGTGTCGAAGCTTGCGGTGAAAATTACGGTGTCTTGTTGAATTGAAGATTTATATATAACATTAAAAAAGTCAATTCTTTAAAATTTTCCCAACATTCAAAAATTTTAAAATTTTCCCTTATCTAAAATTTAAAAATTTTCTCTCTCTACAATTTATAAATTTCTCACATCTATATAATTATAAAATTTCACACCTCTCTAAAATTTTAGATTAAAATTTTTTCCTTTCTAAAATTTTAAAAGTTTCATGCATCTTTAAAATTTTAAATTTCCTGCCTCTCTAAAATTTTACAATTTTCATTTTTAATTTTTTTATTATTATATAGTTATGAAATAGCTACAGAAATTCTGTCTCTATTTAGCTACGGAAATACTTCCATCGTTAAATAGAAACAGAATTTCCGTCACTATTTAGCGATAAAAATTATTCTGTGTCTAAACAGAAACAGAATTTTCCGTCACTAAATAACGAAATAATTTCCGTCGCTAATTAGGGATAGAATTTTTGTCGCTATATATAGACGGAATTTTATTCCGTCGCTAATTTTAGCGACGGATGTAATATTTCCATCGCTATTTTTTTGCGACCAACAAAATAGAGACGGAATTATTCCGTCGCTATTCCATCGCTAGTGGTCAGTTAGCGACGGATTAGCTACGAATTTTTCCATCGCTATTTGACAGTTTTCTTTAGTGAATTGTGATTGTAGGCTTTGAAAACAACAAATAACTCGGCAAATATTGTTGAAAAAGATACCGATGGAAAATAACTCGGCAAATATTTTTTTTTGGTTTAAAGTGGCGTAAATGGATGGTGGTGTGTCGAAGCTTGCGGTGAAAATTACGGTGTCTTGTGGAATTGAAGATTTATATATAACATTAAAAAAGTCAATTCTTTAAAATTTTCCACCATTAAAAAATTTTAAAATTTTCCCTTATCTAAAATTTAAAAATTTCCTCTCTCTACAATTTATAAATTTCTCACATCTATATAATTATAAAATTTCACACCTCTCTAAAATTTTAGATTAAAATTTTTTTCCTTTCTAAAATTTTAAAAGTTTCATGCATCTTTAAAATTTTAAATTTCATGCCTCTCTAAAATTTTACAATTTTCGTTTTTAATTTTTTATTATTATTATATAGTTATGGAATAGCTACAGAAATTCTGTCTCTATTTAGCTACGGATATACTTCCATCGTGAAATAGAAACAGAATTTCCGTCGCTATTTAGCGATAAAAATATTCTGTGTCTAAACAGAATTTTCCGTCACTATTTAGTGACGAAATAATTTCCGTCGCTAATTAGAGATAGAATTTTTGTCGCTATATATAGACGAAATTTTATTCCGTCGCTAATTTTAGCGACGGATTTAATATTTCCATCGCTATTTTTTTGCGACCAACAAAATAGAGACGGAATTTTTCCATCGCTAGTGGTCAGTTAGCGACGGATTAGCTACGGATTTTTCCATCGCTATTTGACAGTTTTCTTGTAGTGAACTGTGATTGTAGGCTTTGAAAACAACAAATAACTCGGCAAATATTGTTGAAAAAGATACCTCTGAAATAGTGACAGATTTGCTTATTGGCATAGTAATAGAATTACATATGGCAGCAACAATAATCTCAAAAGATTGGTGATTTGATTCAGGAGCCACAGTGTATGTTTGCAATAATATGTCTTAATTCAAACAATACGAACATTCAAATGAGAAACACAATATTTTAATGAGGAATAACGATTCTGCCAAAATCATTGAAAGTGGAAGTGTATAACTTCAGTTTACCTCTGGCAAAAATATAATTATGGTGAATGTGTTACATGTACCATAAATTAGGAAGAATCTTGTGTCTCCTAATTTATTATGTAATAGGGTATAAAAGTTGTTTTAGATTCAAACAAGTTAATCTTGTTTGAGAATGAAGTCTTTGTTTGGAAATGGTACTCTAATGAGGGGATGTTCAAACTCAATATTTTTAATGTATTGATTAATAATAATAATACACATGTTTCCGTTTACATGCTTGACTCTTTTAATTTATTGCATAATCGTTTAGGATATGTTAATTTTAGGTCATTGAGATTCATGTCTAAATATGGATTCATTAGTTTAAATAATGAAGTAAAAGGAAAATGTGAAATATAAGTATAAACTAAAATGACCAAGAATCATTTTCCTAAAATAAGTAGAAATACATATGTTTTGGAAATGGTGCACAAAAATATTTGTGAATTGAATGACATATTAACTAGTGGAGGAAATAAGGATTATATCACTTTTATAGATGATGTTTCTAGGTACATTTATATTTATTTAATGAAAGCCAAAAGTGAAGCATTTAATATGTTTCAATTTTATAAAAATGATGTTGAAAATCAGGAAGGGCAAATAATAAAATCTTTACGTTGTATGGGCCAAATTTGGACCATGGGCATTTTTGACTTTTCGCTTCAGGCCCAATATCAGTGATAGCCCAATCCCTTCAAACAGTACCCGATATAGACTTAGGCTAAGGACCCAATTACCTTCTCAGGCCCACACTCAAAGAGAGGCCTACTAAGCAAACCCTCGACTTATCAGTTACCCAAAGCTAAAATGCCCAAATCAAGGTTAGTAACTCCCCCCACGTAGTTAGCCGTTTTAAACACCCAACTGACGAGAAATTAGTGGAGAATTAAAGCTGACCTCGAAGGAGTCTATAAAAGGAATAGATGATTCACTGTTCAAGGCGGGTATTTGAGCTCTCATACTTGAAACTCTTAAAGCTTCTTACCCTCTAAACACCAGCTACCGCCCTCACGGCAATCAAGCCTTGTACTTCCATATTTACAGCTCATATTTGCCACTGACTTGTGCATCGGAGAGCCTACGTCATCCACCACACCGATGGGCAGTACTCTCCGCTCATTCTACCTTTGTTTTACAAGTTCGCTATTGCCCCCATACAACAGATTCTCGATTGTGGATCTCGGGTGAAAACCAGCATCCATAATTTGGCGCCCACCATGAGGCCTTAGAGATTCATAGCAGGTAAAGATCACTCAGACTACGATCACTAAAAGCACGATTACTTATGGCTTCTACAGTGAACAAACACCAGACCCTGTGGCAGCACAATTAGCCATGCTCCAAGAACAGTTACAAACTTTAGAAGAATAGAACATGACCATGCGAAACTCCAACGCAAACCTACAGAAACAATTGAAACAAATCTCTTTAACCTCTCAGCATCGTGACACTCCAGATCAACCTGGAAATCCGGCGATCCCACCCGTGTTTGACGAAGTGGCGGATGACAATCCACAAAGTGACCATGGCCCAAGGAATCCGCCAATTTCTTCAGTCGATCAAACACAACAAGTTGCATCCATCATGGGAAGAGAAATAATGGAGTTTAAGGAAGCAATTATGTTCATACTACCTGGAGTGAGACTACCAATAAGAAAGAGCAGAGCTGGAACGATTTCTGACACTCCGTTCTTGGAGACCATCACATCTGTCGAGCTGCCACGAAAGTTTAGCCTGCCGGATATGAAGTTATACGATGGATCCACAGACCCATATGACCATGTTGTACATTATAAATATAAAATGATGTCAACTGGCTTGACACCCCACCATTGGGAGGCTGGAATGTGCAGAGGATTCGGAGAAACATTGGCATGCCCAGCCCTCACCTGGTTCATCAACCTTCCATACAGATCCATTGAGTCGTACCAATAACTAGCTGACATATTTGTGGAACATTTTGCAAGTTCTTATAAGCTTGAGAAGACCACAAATGATCTCAACGCCATCCAACAAAGAAAATAAGAATCATTGTGAAGCTACGTGGCCCGCTTCAACAAAGAGATGATGAATATTCCAGATCTCCATCAACCTACGGCAGTGAAAGCTTTCAGAAATGGATTGCTCTATGAAAATGGACTCTACAAAAAAACTCACCAAATTTCTATGCTACACAATGGACCAAGCCATGGCGCGCGCCCAAATTGAAATCAGGTGGGAAGAATACAAGAGGAACAAAAGAAAAGAAAGTTCCTCCAGCTTGCAGAATGATATGATGCATAGTGTACCCAAATGACGCAACATAATCCCTCATCATCCTTCAGAAATGATTAACCATAAAAAAAAAAAGCGTAGACCTTTCCACAAAGATTTCGACAAGCGACCTATGCCTTACAAAACCCAAGAGAGAATGCCAACAAGCAGACCTAGACTCTCATACTACAATTTTACTATTTCCCTAGGAGAACTGGTTTCATTCCTTAAAAAGATGGTAAATAATGTAAAATGGCCCCCACGCTCCAGGGAAAGCTCCACAAAGAAGGACACCAAAAAGTGGTGTGAGTTCTATCGAGATTATGGCCATACTATAGCTGAATGTGTGGCATTAAGATTGGAAGTCCTGGAGCTGTTGAAGAAGGGATTTCTGAGAGACTTACTCATGGAGAAAGGAAAAGCTACATTGGCCCAAAGAGATGAAATGGATGGCCAAGGAGAGGCCCCAATTCCACCTCCACCAATTAACAACACAGTTAATTTTATTTCAAGAGGATCAGAAATTAGTGGTGTATCATATTCAGCTGCCAAACGACATTCTAGAGATGTTGCGATCGGCCCTCCTCATTCTACAATGTCTATTAAGAGGATGTTTACCAACCTAACTATGGAATTTTCAGACGACAGAGACTCTTATAATATGAATCCACACCATGATGCTTTGGTGATCTCCTTGCAAGTGGCAAATTTTATGATCAAACGAGTGTTAGTCGACACGGGATCTTCAGCCAACATCATTTTTGCCATAGCCCTTTCAGACATGAGAGCCGAGTTAGAGAAGATAAACAGACGGATGATGGTGTTGATTGGATTTAGTGGAGAACAAAAATTCATCATGGGTGAAATATATCTCCCGGTTTACGCCGCAGAAGTCAACAAGATAACCACATTCTTGATCTTAGACTGTCCCTCAGCCTACAATCTTATTATGGGTAGGCCTTGGATTCATGAAATGAGGGCAGTATCATCCACTTATCACCAAGTTCTAAAGTTCCCTACCAAGTGGGGGATTCAAGAGAAAAACGGAAACAGAGCCGCTTCCAGAAGCTGCTACCAAACAACCTTGAAGGCAAAAATCCAGTATGCATAGCAATTACAGAGTGGGTGTCGCAATATGGAGCTGGTACTACCAAATCTTGAAGAGCTTGACGAGATCCAAATTCACCCTTAACATACAGATCATAAGGCATAGATTGGAGCTAATCTAGATCCCAAACTATGAGCTGACTTGATTGACTTCTTGAAGAAGCGACATGACAGCTTCGCATGGTCTCACAAAGACATGACATGGATCATCCCCGAGCTGATTACTCATGAACTCCATGTGGATCCCGACTACCCTCCTGTCAGACAGAAGAGAAGAAAGTTCGCTCCAGAAAAAAATCGAATCATCGATGAAGAAATTCAAAAATTATTACAGAATGGTGCTATTATGGAAGTTCGATTTCCGAAGTGGCTCGCCAACGTGGTGGTAGTTCGAAAGAAAAATGGGAAGTGGCGTGTCTGCATCGACTTCCCGGATTTAAACAAAGCTAGTCCAAATGACTCATTCCTTCTACCTCACATTGATTCAATGGTTGATGCTACAACTGGGCATGAGTTATTAAGTTTCATGGATGCATATTCTGGCTACAATCAAATCCTCATGCATCCAGACGACCAAGAGAAGACTGTCTTTGTCACCAACCGAGGTATATATTGTTACAAGGTTATGCCATTCGGCCTCAAAAATGCTGGAGCCACATATCAACGTCTGGTCAATAAGATGTTCTCAAAGTAAATTGGAAAAACTATGGAAGTGTACATAGACGACATGCTAGTAAAATCTTCGAACTCCGAGCAACATCTAAGGAACCTGGAATAAGCCTTTAACATAATGGACAAGTATGGGATGAAGTTGAACCCCACTAAGTGCGCATTCAGAGTCACCTCATGGAAATTCTTAGGATACATTGTCACTCGACGCGGAATAGAAGCGAATCCAGATCAGATCAAATCTATCCTTGATATCCCCTCACCTTCCAGCCCAAAAGATGTCATGCGACTAGCAGTGAGGATTGTTGCACTTAATAGGTTCATCTCCAAGTCTACGGACAAAAGCTTTTTGTTCTTCTCAGCCCTAAAGAAAGCAAAGAACTTCGAATGGACCCCAGCCTGTGAGGAAGCTTTGGAAGAACTCAAACGGTATCTGACCTCCCTGCATCTGCTGTCGAAACCACTCGACAATGAAAGGCTTTTTCTCTACCTATTAGTTTCAGAACAAGCAGTCAGTGCAGTCCTGATCAGAGAAGAAGAGGGGACACAACTCCCAGTCTACTATGTGAGTAAAGCACTACTGGGTGCGGAGTCACGCTACCCTCTAATGGAGAAATTGGTGTTGGTTTTGATAATAGCTACAAGGAAACTTCGACCTTATTTTCAAGGACACCCAATCACGGTTTATACATCGTACCCTATGAGAAGCATACTCCATAAGTCGGAGTTGTCTATGAGGTTGACAAAATAAGTAGTGGAACTTGGGGAACATGACATCACTTATATGCCCAAGACTGACGTCAAGTCTCAAGCCTTAGCGGATTTTATAGCTGACTTCAGTCCCAGCCTGCTAGTTATAACTGAACCAGAAGTCCATTCTATCCATTCGATAACTCCCTGGAAACTTACAGTCGACGGGTCCAGTAATAAGAAGGGTTACGGTCTAGGAATAGTGATCATTACTCCGGAAGGCGACATACTACAACAAGAAATCAAGTGCGGTTTCAGAGTCACCAACAATGAGGCAGAATATGAAGCATTGATAGCAGGACTGACCTTGGCCAATGAACTTGGAGCTAAAAAGATTGAAGTAAATTCTGATTCACAACTGATTGTCAACTGATTCCAAGGGTCATATCACGCACGAGATCCCCAGATGGCATCTTATTTACATAATGTAAAAGATATCCAGTCGACATTTGAGGAACTCACATAACCCAAGTCCCAAGAAAGAAAGAAAAGAAGCAGACATTGCCACCAAGCAACACAGACAACAATGCAAAGACACAACAATTTGATTCTCATAGTATACTTGAATTGGCCATCTATTTGGAAAGAAGAAAAAAAGGCCGCCTCAATTATTTGAGTCGACTCATGGATGACACCACTAGTCAAATATCTGCAAGAAGGCGTACTTCTAAAAGACAAAGTTCATGCCAGTAAAATCCAGAGGCAAGCTGCAAGGTTTACCATATACGACGGCCAATTACTAAAAAGGTCATTTTACGGACCCTACCTAAAGTGCCTCACTCATGAAGAGGTGCAACACGTGTTGGCAGAGTTACACGAAGGAGAATGTGAGAATCATTCTGCAGGAAGAAGCTTGGCACTTTGAGCCCATTCGACAGGTTACTATTGGCCTACCATGAGAACCGACTCTGCAGACTTCATAAGGAAATGTGAGAAATGTCAAAGGTTTGCCTCAGTTTCACACCTCCCACCAGAGAGACTCAATCTTATCTTGTCCCATTGGCCATTCATGAAATGGGGGATGGATATCGTTGGGAAACTTCCAACCGCCCCAGAACAGCGAGTCTACATGCTTACACTTACAGACTACTACTCGAAGTGGATTGAAGAAAAATATTTTGCCAGGATATGGGACAATGAGGTACAGAAATTCATCTGGAAGAATATCATATGTCGATTCAGCATACCGAGAGAGATTGTGACTGATAATGGTTCGTAATTTATCAGCTATCATTTTCAAGATTTCTGCAGAAATTGGGGTATAAAATTTAGCTTTTCAACCCCACGCTTCCCATAAGCTAATGGTTAGGCGCAATCATCTAACAAAATAATAATGAACACTTTGAAGAAAAGATTAGAGAAAGCTAAAGGAGCTTGGGCAGATGAACTCTCTGGAGTCTTGTGGTCTTACAGAACAACGGTCCGGTCATCCAATGGAGAAACTCCATTCTCTCTGGCGTTTGGTACAGAAGCAGTAATACCAACAGAAGAAAGCATCCCATCCCCACGCTACCAATGGCTCAATGAGGATTTGAATCGACAACTTATGAATCATAGTCTTGATACAATTGATGAATTGAGGGACCAGGCATCCATTCGACTAGCAGCCCATCGGCAGAGGATGGCCAGATACTTCAACAAAAGTGTTAGGAGCAAAACCTTCAGAGAAGGAGATTAGGTCCTACGCAGATATTTCCAGAACACCAAGAAAGTTGGAGATGGTAAGCTGGGACCAAACTAGGAAGGTCCATACCTCATCACAAAGGTCGTTGGGCAAAGAGCCTACAAATTACAAAACCGTGGAAGGAACACTCATCCACAACAGTTGGAATGCAATTCATCTTAAGCGATTCTACTGATAATACGTGCATACTTAATTGTTTTTCAAGTATGAAATAAATGATA
The DNA here is from genome assembly GCA_019454045.1 of Zanthoxylum bungeanum. Taxonomy (NCBI): domain Eukaryota; kingdom Viridiplantae; phylum Streptophyta; class Magnoliopsida; order Sapindales; family Rutaceae; genus Zanthoxylum; species Zanthoxylum bungeanum. The sequence continues at coordinate 27,063 of SKCR01012907.1, forward strand.
TGTTGTTTGAAAAATTCATTCGATGTGAAAACAAAATGCATTCAAAGACTAAGAATTTACTTTCCATTCCACAACGATAGTCTAGTATAAAATATATAAAAAAAAAAAACAAGAACACATTAAATTAGCTATATTATCAAACTTCTGGAGCCTCGGTTGGTTGGTATTCAGCAGCTTCGTGAGCACTAGCAGGAACATCTTCTTCTTGAACAACAGGCTCGACTCCCGTCTGATCACCATCTTCTCTTTCCTTCACCTGACCTTACACTGCCATCTCAACTTCAGGAACTGCTGCTTCTTTGCCCTCATCCTTCTTTGATTCGAATTCTTCTCATTTTTCTTCTTCACAACCTCCATTCGACGAAGAGAGTCCAACCACCAGCCTGTCGCATTCTCAAATCCATTTCTTGGGCTTCCATACAGTAGCTTTTCCTTTAAGATAATCCTTCATCAAGTTGCTCATTTCCTTCATCATGGACTCGAATGCAATTCCCCCAAGTTGCTCAAGCAGTTACTCGTTCTCTTTCTTTACATCATCAAAGCCCTGCTTGTAGGCTTCAAGTGTGGCTTCAGACACTTCTCTCTCCACCTTAAGTGTAGCGTTGGTTTCCTTCAACTCCTTCTCCAATCCCCTTTCATTTCCTCTCAGAAGCATCCAACCCAGTCTTCAATTCAGATGCTTCATTCCTCACTACGGCAAGGGATTTCTCCAGTTCCCTTATCCTCATTTGACTCGACTCGGCATACTTCTGCATGAATAAGTTGCATTCCAATGTTTGAAAAATCTAAATTAGCTCTCATTCGACAAAAAATAAAATAAATTTCAAAAGAATAAGCCTGAGTATATACATATTTGATAACTTAATGTTGTTGTTTTCTTCATTGCCTCAACTGGGCCTATCTCTGTTAGCCTGTTTTCATCTTCTTCCAGAAGAAGCCCTTTCACAAATTTGTTAAGGCTGAAAGGATCTGAAATCACAGTCGACCCATGAGGGATCCTTATTATAACATTTTCTAAATCATCCTCCACCTTAGCAACGACTTTCCTTTTCTTCCTAGCCACAGTCATCTTAGTCGACTGTCCTTTTGCCACTGCAGCCTCATTTGAAATGACTTCTTTTAGTTTGGGAGCCTCCACCTTTTAAACTTCGAGTTCCTTCCCCTTGGCTCTCTTGGCTCTCCTTCGGCTCTTCATTTCATCAATTGAGGATACTTTAAAAGGCCCTGACATTATAGCTTCTGCGCATAAAAGTTCTTCAGGAGTTAAAGGCTTTAAATATATTGACTCTCCGTATATCTCTTGACACGACCAACTACAGTATATCACGGCCAAAACGTGTTTACAAAGGGCCAAAAGGGTACCTTCTCGATCGTGAATCTCCTTCCACAACAGAGTCGCCCTCAATCTTTTCTCTACCAAAATGACTCTTCAGTCTCTGTCTTCGGCAGGTAAAGCTAGGATAGCTTTAGTATTGGAAACGGTTCGACTTGTAGTCTCAAATGACCTATTTCGAAGAGGACCTACAAAAAAAAGAAACAAGTTATTAGTCCCACTATAGAAGTGTATTCAAAGAGGATGCACTATGAAGATATAATACTCACTCGACAAACTCCAAAATTCAGGGATTCGACCAGCTCCAGCCGACCCAAAGACACTCTCACCCCTCACAAAGAAATAATTGGACTGCCAGTTCCCCCTATTATTTGTTGGGAGCCCAGTCACTAAGTGTTTCTTCTTTTGGCGAAGAAACAAAATATATCTTCCCTTTTCTGTCAGATGTTCCTTCAAGTATTATGAGAATAGCATATCCTTAACTTCGAAGAACACTCTAGTTCAAAAGCCATGCACTCAGTCGACAATAGAATCCTCCAAGTATTTGGCATCAATTGAGAATGAGCAATCTGAAAATGGTCCAAAACCTCCCAAACTAATCTCGGTATGGGAAATCTAAACCCATCTGCAAAAGGCCGTTCATAGAACCCAATCCACCCTAGGACTTTGTAATATATTCTTTCACTCGGAAAGATAATATTAGTTCTAATGAGTTTGGAAATCTATACTTACATCTGATTTCCCTCAGTGATTTCTCTATCACTCGACTGGCAGGGTTTTTGGTTAACAGGTTTGTGGGTTCACTAGTGCTGGGAATCCCACTTGACTCTCCAATTGCTGGCAAAGTCCTAAGTGGTATAGCCTCAGTATGAACCTCCTGAGATAACTCTGCTACCGTTATTAATCCTGCCTCAATTAGATCCTCATACGGCCAATCCCTATATGTTTCTTCCTCTCTCGACACACTAGAAGATGATTCAACAAATCTATCAATTTCAGCACCTAAACTGCCTAACGATTCTTTACTCGACATTATCCAAACGACAAGCATACGAACATAAGATTTCTTAAAAATTTATTCCCTAAAGATCAAACGGCCTATATTGACTAAGAACGGTTTGAATCTACACCATGAATATTCAAAGATATTGAAGAACATGAGATGGGTTTTTGAAGAATACCTTGAAGGCTTGAGACTCCTCCCAACTGGATGAATAAAGTGAATTTTTGTGAATGAGGCCAAAGTGCACTCAAAGTTCCCATTTATACCATCCTTATTGGCGCATTGAATTCCCACCAAAGACACCTCGTAACTTACGCTAGGGTTGCAATAAATGACTGAAGAAAAGTCTGGAAGCAATCAAGGACCATCATGCAAAGGGGAAATCCTTCAATAATATCGAATGAATGAAGCAATGGTCGAAGATGCTTCACGGGAGGACTTATCATAATGGCTGATACCACTCGACATGACATATACGAATTCTCGGCACAAGAGTTGGTGCTACTCGACTCGACCTCAAGGGAAGATTTATTTACAAGAGATGATGTCATTCGACATGACATCATACGAAGTCTCGGTACAAGAGTTGGTGTCATTCGACTCGACCTCAATGGAAGATTTATTTACAAGAGATGGTGTCACTCGACACGACATCATACGAAGTCTCGACATAAGAGTTGGTGCCACTCGACTCGACCTCAATGGGAGATTTATTTACAAGAGATGGTGTCACTCGACACGACATCATACAATGTCTTGGCACGAGAGATAGTGCCACTCGATTCAACTTCAAAGGAAGACTTATCACAATAGCTGATGCCATTGGACACGATATCGTATGAAGGCTTAGCAGAATATGAGAATTCATATGACACGACATAAAATGAAGACCTGGATTACACTCAATCTAGATGCCACATGTCGTAAGGATAATACCCATGAACCTTCATCTGGTTCAGTCGACCGGGGACATTCCCCATGGATTCATGTCGAGTTAAATGAAGACCTAGATTACTTTCATTCAGACAATAATGTCGTATGAATTAACTCATGAACGTCCATCTGGTTCAGTCGACCGGGGACATCCCCCAAGGACTCATGTTGAGTCAAATGAAGACATGGATTACTTTCATTCCAGACCACAATGTCGTATGAATTAACTTTTGAACCTCCATTTGGTTCAGTCGACCGGGGACATCCCCCATGGACTCATGTCAAGTCAAATAAAGACCTGGATTGCTATCATTCCAGATGAAAATGTTGTATGAATTAACACATGAACCTTCATCTGGTTCAGTTGACCGGGGACATCCCTCATAGACTCATGTCGAGTCAAATGAAGACATGGATTTCTCTCGATCCAGACGGTAATTTCGTATGAATTAACTCATGAACCTTCATATTGTTCATTCGACCGAGGACATCCCGCAGAGACTCATATCGAATCAATTCATAGACTTGGGTTACTTAACATTCAAATGATTCATGTCATATGAAGTATACCCTGAATCTTCGTCTGGTTCAGTTGGCTGGGGACATTCCCCATGGCTCATATCAAGTCTAGTTTATAATCATGGACTGCATTTTAACCAGAATGAACACTAAAAATTGCACAGCTCTTCTGTTCTAACGTATGAACCATCTATTAACCCAAATGATGAAAGATAATGCTTAGAACAATACATTATTTGACAGGTACTCTTACATCCTGTTTCATACGACATGCGCTGAAATACTCTCCAAGTCAAGGACTTCCTGACTAAGAGAGTATGGGATAAATTATATTGGCCAAATTTGGACCAGTGGCATTTTTGACTTTTCGCTTCAGGCCCAATATCAGTGATAGCCCAATCCCTCCAAACAGTACCCGGTATAGACTTGGGCCAAGGACCCAATTACCTTCTCAGGCCCTCACACAGAGAGAGGCCTACCAAGCAAACCCTCGACTTATCAGTTACCCGAACCTAAAATGCCCAAATCAAGGCTAGTAACTCTCCCCACGTAGTTAGCAGTTTTAGACACCCAACTGACAAGCAATTAATGGAGGAATTAAAGCTGACCTCGAAGGAGTCTATAAAAGGAAGAGATGATTCACTGTTCAAGGCATGTATTTGAGCTCTCATACTTGAAACTCTTGAAGCTTATTACCCTCTAAACACTAGTTACCGCCCTCACGGCAATCAACTGAAGTCAAGGTAACATCAAGCCTTGGACTTCCATATTTACAGCTCATCTTCGCCACTGACTTGAGCGTCGGAGAGCCTACGGCATCCACCACACCAGTGGGCAGTACTCCTCGCTCATTCTACCTTTGTTTTACAGGTTCTCTATTGCCCCTATACAACAGATTCTCGATTGTAGACCTCGAGCGAAAGCCAGACATAAGTAGTGATAGAGGTGGTGAATATTTAGATAATGAATTTATTGCTTTCTGTGAAAGTAATGGAATTATGCACTAAACAAGTGCTCCACATACATCATAATAAAATGGTTTGGCTGAAATGAAAGATATGACCTTGGTTGAAATGGTTAACGACATGTTACTATATGTCAAACTACCTTTAAATTTGTGGGGAGAAGTTTTACTTGCAGCATGTCATGTACACAATAGAATACCTTCTAAGAAATTTAAATTTTTTTCATATGAAATTTGGAATAATAGAAAGCCTAATCTTGAATACCTATGGGTATGGGGTTATTTAGCTTATTATAAGATTTCTTATCCTAAAAAGTCTTGGCTTTTAAGAGCGTGTTTGTTGGATATGCTCAACATTCAAAATCATATCGATTATTAGATTTACAATGTAATAAAACTGTAGAATCCAAAGATGTTGAATTCTTTGAAGATAAATTATCTTATGACAATTCTATTAAAATCTCTAGACAAAATAGTAGTTAAATGTAACATCCCCAATCCAGGAGATGTTAGTGACCGGCGTAAACACACACGTATAACGCAAGCGTACGTATCGTTCAAGTAGTATAAAAATATTGATCCCACGAGGACTTAATTCATACTGTTGTTATTAATTATTGATACTATTTATTTACAGGTATCTAATTATATGGAGAAGTGAATTGATTGTTTTTAGTTGGTTGAATGTGGTTTTACAAAATAAAATAAAAACAGACTCAAAAGAAAATATTAAGGAAAATAAAAGAAAAGACTCAAGGATCTAGGGTCGTGACTCCACATAATATTATTATAAAGATGAATTGATTCTCTTATTTATGTGTAATAAATCAAATTGCTAACCTGGAACACGAAAATATGCAAAATCCTCTGTCGATGGTCAGACGCAAATACCCAGTATAACCCAATTGAACCATATGTCTATGTCAACCAAATTACCTGGATTCATTAAGACCAAGTTCCAATTATGACTACCCCCGCTCGACATGTATATGTCTATCCTGTAAGGAAATCTATTAAAGGGTTATCTATCCTCAAGGAAGATCGTGGGCTATTGAATCTAAGGCTGAAACTTAAAATCCCTATGTCTAGTTCATTTTAAGTTTACCAAATCAATCTTATTAATGGCCAGTTAACAAGAAGCATTAAGTTTAAGACTCAATAAAAAATCTAAAGAATTACCCATAAAAAGAAAATCAATTATTAAGTGTGGATATTGTGTTTCATCACTTCCCTAGAATAAAATAAAATGTTGGGGTTAGAGGATCCATATTTAATATTTCTTATCTAGGAATCTCACTTATTATAAAATATAAATTATTTTATGTTCTGCTTTCTCAGGAATTGATAATGTTAAACATTTAAAACCAGCCATATAGGCGGTAATTCATTTAGTCCAATTACACCAGCCATAAAAGCGGTAATTATCTGTCACATAAAGACCAGCCATATAGGCGGTAAAGTAATTTATATTTAGACCGACCATATAGGCGGTAATAAAGTCTGACATTAATTAATCCGGTTAAATTATAATTTATAAATTATAGTTAAGTGAGATTTACCTAGATAATTATATTAAAGGTTTCACCTTTTACCCCAGCGGAAATTTAACTATAAAACATAAAGTAAATAAATAAAAAGCTGTAATAAAAACTAAAAATAAAAATACATAATTTTATTATTACAAAACTAGATGCTTCCTATGAAATCAAGGAAAAAATCCCAAGGAAAGCACAAGAAATGAAGTGAAACCGAACTGAATTTATAAAATTTTTTTGGAACCGGCGTCGCGACGCCAAAGGCCTTGGCGTCGCGACACCAAGACGTGTCTTCGGTCAACACAAATTGACCACGCGTGTTCTGTCGGCAGAATCAGGAGGTGACACGTGTCACGCGGTGAAGGTGGTGCAATGAGAAATCGACATGTGGCACACGGTGATTAGCTGAGCTTTCGGTCCAATGAACATCTGACACGTGGCACGCATTTAGGATTGGTCCAATGAGAGATTAACATGTGGCAGTATGTGATTCGCCGGTGCATCGGTCTAATGAGAACTCGACAAGTGGCACGCGCTTGCTTTGGTCCAATGAGATTTCGACACGTGGAAGACGGCGTATTTTAGCTGATCTTCTGTGATGATGACACATGGCACGGCGCACGTTAGCAAGGTCGGCGCACGTTAGCAAGTCCAATTTCTCAGATTCTGACACGTGTCCTTCGACGCACGTTAGCATGACCGGCTCACTTTAGGCGCCGCGACGCGTGTAATTACAAAATTGCCTTTTTTGTCATTTTTCTCTATTTTGGCCCCAAATTGCTTCCAATGCTTTCCCAACTTTATTTATATGCAAAATAACACAAAACACATCAAAACGTTCACAAAACTCGAGAAACTATATGAAATATTAGGTTAGATGAGTGGGAAATAGTGATATAAATACCACTCATCACACCCCCAAACCTAACATTTTGCTAGTCCTCGAGCAAAACATAAAATAAAATAACATAATAAAATTTAACTAAGCCACTTTCGTAGGGATCACGGTTGCATTTAGCGTATGCAACAAGCCTTTAAACCCCTAGGTGTCCTTAGTGGACGAGTTGTAGTCTCGTGAGGGTTTACATTAATGATACCCACAAACATTTTACTAAAGTAAAAAGGTAGTAAAACTAATGCACACAAAAGCAAAAAGACAAGCGAAAAGAGAATAAAGAAGTTAGTGACTAAACAGGTGAAACTTCTACTCCAAGTTACTAGATGTTTTCTTTCTTTCTAAATTACCGAATAAGTAAATTCTCCGATTATAATTACCATTCTCCATATACACAGCCAACAAAATATTAACAACTCATTTTTGCCCAGAACAGTCACAAGTGCAGTTGATAAGAGAGTAATATTTTTGTCCTAAAGTTTTATCAGAATTCACACCTTTTTGCAGTAATGGAATAATTTTCCGGATTTTTCTGATTTTTTCTTTGATTTTTTTCTCTATTTTTTATTTATATACAATATCTTCCATCTATGTAACGAGTGTTGGGTCGGTGGCTCCCAAACCAGTTGGCTTTAGGGCACCAGGTGTTAAGACACCCCTACGGACTTAATTACTCAGACTTCAGATATATATATTTTTACAGCATCTTTGATCCATGTAGCGAGCTTTGGGCCAGTGACTCCCAAACTAGTTGGTTTTAGGGCACTAGGTGTTAAAACACCCTTAAAGACTTAATAACTCGGATCTCAAATTTTTTTTTACCCCATTGCTTTTTGAGATGCTTCCTCCAATTAAACTAGAGCACTGAATATTAAAAACTTTTAAATTTTAGCTCATGTATGTATGTTTCCATGTATATTGATAATACCTGTCAACTGAGCATATGAAGATCCATTTTAGTCAATTTTATGGAGAATTCACAAATTAAATAATTTAAAAGAATATAAACAAAAATTAACTTGTTTCAAAAATGGTTTGAGATACGTCTCAGGAGTGAAAACTCCTTACTCAGCTATCTCTTACCAATTTCACCTTTTTAGTCAAAATAAAAACACAAAAACACAAAATATTTTTGTAATTTTTGAAAAAATTTCAATTTTTTTTTGTATTTTTCGAAAAATTTTGGATGAAAAAAAATAAAAACAAGATACTATTAACTAATCCTCACCCCCAAACCTAAATGAGACATTGTCCCCAATGTCTTAAACAGTAAAATAAGAGTTAAGAAGGTCGTACCTGGTTAGCTGAAATATAGAAAAATTACCGAGTAAGATCTATGTCCAATTTACGCTTCTTACCACGATCGCTATCTGACCAGCTCAACTTGGAAAGAATGGGGTCATTTTTTGGTTCAAAGGCTAGGATTTGGTCAATTAATTCTTCGGCATTTGTTACAGTCAGGAAAATATCATGTACTGATTTTGTGACGAACTCATGTCTTTTGGCTTCCGCAAGAAATACAAACAGGAAATCGAAAAAATGTCCAATGTTGAGTAACCCAATGGGCTTCCGATGAATGTTCAAGTGCGCCCATGATGCCACTGTGAACATTTCTTCAAACGTTCCCAGCCCTCCTGGTAATGCAATAAACGCATCCGCAGTATTGATTATTTCCTGGATTTGTTCAGACATACCTGATACGATGCGTTCATCTCCGTTTGTTTGTCCGATTAAGTGTTCGTCCGCCAAAGTTTTTGGAATGATACCCAAAACATGACCGCCACCCTCCTGAACGGCTTTTGAAATACTTCCCATTAATCCAAGATTGACACCGCCATATACTAGGTGCATATTTTTCTCTGCTATGACTCTCCCCAATTCATTTGCAGCCTCAATGAATTCTGGTTTATTACCAGAATTGGATCCACAGAAAACACAAATTCGTTTGACTCGCTGCTGTGAAGTTGCTTCCATTTTCTTTCTCTTATTTAAATGTATATCTGGATTTGTCGAAGAAAGAAATGTAGAGCTGAATTTATAGAACCTGAAAATGGGTGAGTAATAGTAGCACTAGTACCTGCCAAATGACAATTATTAGATGAACGTTAAAATAAATCGTGAAAAGTCAAAAAAATATAGATCTTGTCGGCGAAAATAAAAATAATTACAACAGAAAAGCGAATCAAAGCAATAATTAAAGCAACAGAATTGTGTACGCAATACACCATTCGCTTAGTATAAATTCATTATGATGCGTCTCAAGATTTCATTCCTTACTCAGCCATCGCTAATGAATTAGCTCTCCTCTTTGTGATTGCCAAACATCATTCCTTCTGTCTTAAAATGCTCCGTTTGTGCTTTTCCCTACAAAAATAACACACAAAATTAAAAACTCTACAACATGTATACACAAAATATAAAAACAAAAATTACAACAAATTGCATGGGTTGCCTACCTGCTAGCGCTAAATTTTTCGGCTTCAGCCAGACGTGAATGAAATCCATCTGTCAATGCGGTTTCAGTGTCGTTTTGGACGTCCGATTAAAGACGATCTCGTGAGCGTTGCTTTCGAAAGTCTCTTCCAACGGTAAGGTGGCAGAAAATTTTTTATCCCATTTAGTGCTTGTGCCACCTTTCTGCTCCTTGTTACTCCAGTGGTTCCTGCAAAGAAAGAAAGAAAATCAGGAGGTCTCGTATGGTGCTTGACTTGGAATGGAAGTTCCATTATGTCAAGTTTTTGGGCGATATCTTTGATTTGTACTCCCCGATACAGCGATGTTTCTCCTGAATGCTTTGGATTTTCAATTTGGTCAGACATTTGCTCCTCCATTTGCTCTGCTTCTTGCTCCACCTTTTCTTCACATATGTATTTGAAAATTTCTACCTTCAGCTCTTCATCTGTCATTTGTGAAAAACATGCTTCAAAATTGTCAACCTGATGATGAAAAGATTTGTCAGATTTTAGGTCTTCATCCTCTGATTTGGGTGAAATGATTGGCTCAGGTAGATCTTCTTCAAACATTTGTGGAATGGAATCTCCAAGATCTTCATTTTGAGGATACAGAATTCCATCCTCAAATGTTGATGCAGTTGGTATAAACAGCTCAGGTTCATCATCGTCAGAGTCAGAATAATAAAAATCAAATCGAGACTTTGCCGGTTCAGGCTCCTGAACTGATACCTCTGGTTGTTGATACTGCTCAGCCTCTTCCTCTGTTGAAGTGTCATTGTGAAATGATTGGTACTCGAAGGCTTCATCAGTGTCATCTGAAAATGGTCCATGAGGTATGTAGCTCTGTTTCTCTGTTGATTGCCTCATTTGATCTGTCATTCTCTGAATGAGTGCTAATTGTCTCTGAATACTTTCGAATTGATTTTGGCATGTTTCAAGCATTGTATCCAGCTTTTCATCTTGTTTCTTGAACCAATCTTTAAGCATGTCAACCATCTGATCTTCCTCTGATGGTTCTGATTCTTGATGGAAATCGAAGGTAGATGGTCGATAAGATGGAAAATGTGATGGTTCTTCGTACCATGAAGGATTTTGATAGCTCTGCCACCCTGGATTGTAGTTGTACTCGCAATGATCTCTCGTGTGGTTACCATTACATATGTCACATCTCCGCATTGTGTTTTGTTGAGCAAATATAGTATTGCTTGATTCTGGCATCCATTGATAATCATTGGGCTGGACAACAGGCCTCAGAAAACCGGACTGTTGCTCCCAGATGTGGGGTGTATCTTCTTGTAAGGCTCGTAATCTTTCTATCTCTCAGTAGTGTTCCATTTTTCAACCACCTGGAATAAAATAAAGAAATAAAAATTACAGATAAAAATAAATAAAATTAGATACAAGTAAATTGGATAGCTTCAAAATTAATAACTCAAGAAAAATAAGTCTCCGGCAACGGCGCCAAACACTTGACCGGCATAAACACACACGTATAACGCAAGCGCACGTATCGTTCAAGTAGTATAAAAATATCGATCCTACGAGGACTTAATTCCTACTGTTGTTATTAATTATTGATACTATTTATTTACAGGTATCTAATTATAGGGAGAAGTGAATTGATTGCTTTTAGTTGGTTGAATGTGGTTTTGCAAAATAAAATAAAAACAGACTCAAAAGAAAATACTTAGGAAAATAAAAGAAAAGACTCAAGGATCTAGGGTCGTGACTCCACACAATATTATTATAAAGATGAATTGATTCTCTTATTTATGTGTAATAAATCAGATTGCTAACCTGGAACACGAAAATATGCAAAAGCCTCTGTCGATGGTCAGACGCAAATACCCAGTATAACCCAATTGAACCATATGTCTATGTCAACTAAATTACCTGGATTCATTAAGACCAAGTTCCAATTATGGCTACCCCTGCCCGACAAGTATATGTCTATCCTGTAAGGAAACCTATTAAAGGGTTATCTATCCTCAAGGAAGCATTAAGTTTACCAAATCAATATTATTAATGGCCAGTTAATAAGAAGCATTAAGCTTAAGACTCAATAAACAATCTAAAGAATTACCCATAAAAAGAAAATCAATTATTAAGTGTGGATATTGTGTTTCATCACTTCCCTAGAATAAAATAAAATGCTGGAGTTAGAGGATCCACATTTAATATTTCTTATCTAGGAATCTCACTTATTATAAAATATAAATTATTTTATGTTCTGCTTTCTCAGGAATTAATAATGTTAAACATTTAAAACCAGCCATATAGGCGGTAATCCATTTAGTCCAATTACACCAGCCATATAGGCGGTAATTATCTGTCACATAAAGACCAGCCATATAGGCGGTAAAGTAATTTATATTTAGACCGACCATATAGGCGGTAATAAAATCTGACATTAATTAATTCGGTTAAATTATAATTTATAAATTATAGTTAAGTGAGATTTACATAGATAATTATATTAAAGGTTTCACCTTTTACCCCAGCGGAAATTTAACTACAAAACATAAAGTAAATAAATAAAAAGCTGTAATAAAAACTAAAAATAAAAATACATAATTTTATTATTACAAAACTAGATGCTTCCTATGAAATCTGGGAAAAAATCCCAAGGAAAGGACAAGAAATGAAGTGAAACCGAACTGAATTTATAGACTTTTTCTAGAACCGGCGTAGAGATGCCAAAGGCCTTGGCGTCGCGACGCCAAGACGTGTCTTCGGTCAACACGGATTGACCACGCGTGCTCTGTCGGCAGAATCAGGAGGTGACACGTGTCAGGCGGTGAATGTGGTGCAATGAGAAATCGACACGTGGCACACGGTGACTAGCTGAGCTTTCGATCCAATGAACATCTGACACGTGGCACGCGTTTAGGATTGGTCCAATGAGAGATTAACACGTGGCAGCATGTGATTCACCAGTGATTCGGTCCAATGAGAACTCGACAAGTGGCACGCGCTTGCTTTGGTCCAATGAGATTTCGACACGTGGAAGACGGCGTATTTTAGCTGATCTTCTGTGATGATGACACATGGCACGGCGCACGTTAGCAAGGTCGGCGCACGTTAGCAAGTCCAATTTCTCAGATTCTGACACGTGTCCTTCGACGCACGTTAGCATGACCGGCTCACTTTAGGCGCCGCGACGCGTAGGGTCTTGGCGTCGCGACGCGGAATAATTACAAAATTGTCCTTTTTGTCATTTTTCTCTATTTTGGCACCAAATTGCTTCCAATGCTTTCCCAACTTTATTTATCAGTAAAATAACACAAAACACATCAAAACGTTCACAAAACCCGAGAAACTATACGAAATATTAGGTTAGATGAGTTGGAAATAGTGATATAAATACCACTCATCAGTTAGCGGTATGGGATAGGCCGTACTATCCCCATAAGCCTCTGACTCTCTAACCATGAACAATGCTAATATTTTTTTCTTTGTTTAAATATCTTATGTATGGGACTGTAGCCCAGACTTAATAACATAATATGCAAACTCAACATTAATAATTGTGTATCTAATAACACTTACTTTTACAATGACTATCACATGGCCAAAGACTTAATACATAACTTTTACTTGAGTCTGACTGGACTCTTACTATCTTTGAATGAACTGGTGGACTTTATACCCTAGTGACTGCATCAGTATCCGTCCTCCCGAGCTCGTCCTCCAAGAACCTGCAAAATAAAACACTGGGAGTGGGGGGTTAGACCATTGTACGATCTAAGTGAGTGGACGAAAACTGAGATACTATCAGAAAAATATTTGGTTCTAAAACCAAAGTTCAAGAAATAGCTTTATACGAAAACTCCTTTTATGTCTGAAAACTCTAGGCTTCTTTCTGAAAATGTCTTCTAAACTCTTTCGGTAAAACTTATCTTTTCTGAAAATTTCTTATAAAACTACTGTTTTCTAAAAACTTTCTTTTCTAAAAACCTTTTCTGAAAACTATATCTGAATACTATTTCTGATATTTGTATCTGTCTCTGAAAACCTGACGTATTGGGGGGGTTACGTATCGTCGTCCCCTCATACGCCAAATTAGAGCAAATCCATGATTTTGGGGCGTTACGTATCGTCGTCCCCCAAAGCATGCCACTCCTGTCCCTGAAACTAGAACTGGGGGTGCGGATCTATGCTACCCTCCAAGCTCTGAAATTAGGATATAGGGGCATCTGTCGTCCCTAGTCCTGTACTAGGATCTAGGGTCATTACGTATCGTCGTCCCCCCAGTCCTCTAAATGTGCACATGTGTTGTCCGTCAATTCCATATCTGAATCAAGTTACATACTGGTGTGGGTTTTTCCCACATGCCTCAAAAATGTAAAAAGTCATGCTACAGATTTCAAAACTGTATAAAAACACTACATTTAATACTGAAATCAAATATGGCTAACGCCTTATGTGCTGGAAAAAAGTAAGTCTCAATTCATAAAGAATAAATAAATCAATCAATCAATAATAATTAAAAAAATAAACTTGAAAGAGAAGTGTCCACTCACTGGTTGGAATCTGGCTGGTGCTATACCATTTCATCGAAGGAAATTTCAATTCCTGCAATGGTCTATAAGCGGTAACTTGGTTAAATTATAAACCATGAGAACAGTTCAAAACTAGGCTAAACTTCTCAATTCAAGTACGTGATATCGTCACTTGGTATATCATTCCTGTAATAAGATGTAATGTATGTCCGCGAATTGATACGAGACCCTAAGGGTGGTCTCTAACATGCTAGGGTGGAACTGAGATGGTTTAAAACTGATTTGGGATGATTTTGGGTCACGCATCGCGACGTAAATCGTTGCACGTCCCGACGCTCAACATTCCAGAAACATCCTGCCATTTCCAGTGCGTGTCGCGACGCAAGCCTCTTCGTGTCGCGACATGAATCAGTTTTCCAGGATTTTGTGTTTGTTTTCTGAAAAGTCCATCTTACACCAAAAGCACCACAAACACTTCCATAACAAAATTATTGCACAAACCAACTTATTGAACTTCAAATTCACATATTCTATATCAAATTAACACCTTCCACAATTCTTTATTCTCATCATTATTATTTTTTTATTAAACAATTAAAGCTTCCAAAATTTGGGCACTTTATTCTACCATCAATTTCTTTACTTATCACTCATCAAAATGCAATTTCTAGCATGCCAAAAGCCCTATTCTATCATCAAACTTTCAAAACCCAACATATAAAATTTTGGGTCAAGTCTTTTTACCTTCTTTCTCTTGATTTTTCTTCATTCCTCAAGCCTCCATGGTATCTTTTCTTCTTCTTAGTTTGATGAATGGGTGTTTAGCACTTGCTTCTTCTTATTTTTTCCTTTTTCTTCTTCTTTCTTCTTCCTCACCCTCACGTCTCTATCTCTATTTGTCTTTTTCTTGAATGAGTGAATAGTACTTCTATTTATAATAGGGCTAAAATGATTAATTTGGAGTGTTTTAATTTAATGAAAAATCAGATTTTTGGAGAAAAATATAGAATCTTCTAGTTAGGTCTGAAGTCACTATTCATCTTAATTTTTAACTTGCGTTTTTGACCTATTTCTGGTCCGAATTTGGAAAACTGTTCAATACAGAAGTTGTAGATCTAAATCTCATCTTTCTGGAGATATAACATTCATAAAAATTGGATTTCATATGAGAAAGTTATGGCCTAAATACTATGGGCTATCCGGAATGGAACATTATACAGTTTCATATCGGAATTTCGGGAAATTTACCAGTTATCCCCAAAGTCTTTCCATGAATGTATATGTTTCCCAACATAATTTATATTATGTTACCTTCATCCTGTAATACCACGATACTACAATGTAACAGTAGTAGAGACTACCGATCGTTACAAATTCTCCCCCCTTAAATAGGATTTGTCCTCGAATCCTTTTTAAACTTAGGATCTTACCATAGATCACATGATTCATGGGTTCCTTATAAACCACCAACTTTAACTGACTATATACCCATTACCTTTGTTTCATTCACTGTACTTCCCAATGATCTTCTGTGCGCTATCATTTACCAAATGACAATGTTATGATCATGTTGAACCTATGATGCCATGACTTGGAAGTCGTAACTAGGGTTGTACACTAATTTATCTGTGTGAACTCTTACTTTCCTGTGACTATTCTGTATCATCGGGGATTCTATTTGAATTAAAAATGAAGGTCTTTGTCCGGCTGATCATTTACCATTTGACTAGTAAGCATATGATATTCTCCATCTTTCTTAATATCTACTCATGCATCGTACCTCTTGTCATACTTGGTTAAACTACTTCAGAGTTCGTGGCTTCAGTGAATATCCCTTAAGCTATTTACTGAGAGGTATTACCTCGTTCTCGTTTCATAAGATCTTCCCTAAGTATCATTGACTACCTCATTTCTGGACCTCTAGTTGTGCTCAACATTCCTTGTCTCCAAGGAAATCCCTTTCTCTAGATCTTTAATTATACTCAACAATTATTCGACTCGATCGGGTTCTTCTTAGCTGATATATTTGGCTCTCATTAGAAATACTGGTGTCTCCACGGTTAGGCTTCCCATGTTTCCTTTCCGGAATCAATAAGTTTACATGAGTTATCTTTGTCATTATTAGCAATGCTTGTACTCGATACTTCTTTGCTCCACTTGTTCAACTTGATCTTAATATTCTTTCTCATATCTTAGCAACTTAACTCTCTATATCCTCATTGCAAAGCTTCAACTACTTATGAGCTTCTCTCTTCAAGTTCCAATATCTCTACTAATCTATGGGGCTTAGGGTTTCCTAGCTTACTGATATTGTCTACTGAGGATGCTTGTACTTAAAATGTTGCTTCTGGGTAGTTTCCTAGTGGTCCTCCTCAATTGGTTAAAGATTCAGGCTTAGTTACATGCACCTTAGTGCTTAAACCGCATTCCCAGCTATTAACATCGACGCTGGCGATTTGGTCCTGGCTAAAGTTCATACTCTTTTTCATATATTTACTTTCATTGCTACTATAAGTATGGTTACGGTGTTCCACACCAATTTTTTTTTCTATAGTCTAATGTTGTCAAGGGTCGTTACTCAAATACATGTAAATATACCATCCCTTGAGGATCCACCCGCTATGCTAATTGCAACTTTGCAGTAACTTATCTACTCGATTCCATACTATGTTACAAATTTACCAAACCACCCATACCCGTGGCTAAAGCCGTCCCAAACCTGTAGTGGTTTGGTCAACTTAGACAAGAGCTGGGTACTTTATATGATTTACATGGGCTAATACGTAAGGGATTTTCGGTTTCATTCTGATACTAAGAAACCATATTGTTACACACTTTTGCCTTTGTTTATCAGGTATTCTCTCCTATCATCGTTACACCTTGACGATTTTACTTCCAAATCTTTTCCTTAGTATTCTTTTCGTCTCATGTTTTATCCTATTCTATACTGAGAACTTCATTGCTCTACGTCTCTGTCTTCTTATCTGAGGGATATCTTCTTCCTTTACATATCCATTATTTCATCTAACACCGGTTCCTTTGTATCTCAGCCATTACTTGACTACTACTTTATCTCTGTACCATTCTATCTGAACAACTTCTTTCCTAACTCCTTTACTCAGAGTTGTCACTCACTTATATTATGTTCTTAAATTACGTCTGAAAGTCTTATGTTATGGTCTTCTTTCACCATACTTTCACTTATTCCTGGGAGTATCTTGAGGCAACCTTGAAGGTCCATCTCTGCTACTGTTGTCTAACGAGGGTTGGGAGGGTGGGAACTTATCCTGAGGCCTTTCTGATTATGGTGATCTGGTTGCACATACTGTTTATCTAGGAGCATATGACTCTCATGTGTAAATATATATATATATTTGATGCATTTCCCTACACTAGGCACTACTGCTAAAAACTATCTGGTTTGCCTTTTCCAACTCTACTTCTAATTATTTCCAACTATCGAACACACTACCTCTTCTACGAAATTCCTCCGGAGTCATGTTCTCTAAAAACTTTCTCGTGCTGCCTCTGTGCTCCTTCCTATTTAATCTCTGTTGTTAAACCTTCTGAATTCGTTACTTTCTTTGTCTGAGTGCCGCTATACTCTCTTTGTTTTTCCTCCTTAATAAGCTTACTCTACTGCATAGGTTTCTTTCTCACCTCAGTTCTTGAACTCCTTACATCCTTACTCTCATGAAAACTCTATCATCTTCGATTACTTAAGACATCTTTTACTGAATTTGTTGGTTAGGTGCCACTCTTATCTAGTTCTTCTTTCTCAATAAAATGACACTCTTATGAGTCATATACTATACTCTTGAGAGTCGCTCTCTCTAGTTCCTTCACTTCCTTGAACCTTTACTCCCCTAAGGGATTCTAATTCTAAGACGACTTCTAGATTTGGCTTGACTTACTATGACTTCAAACTTTTCTATCTTATGTAGAATTTTTTTTCATCACGTGATTTTCATCTATGTTTTGTTGAACTTATTGGTCCAACCATCTAGGCGCCTCGTAATCCATCTATTCTGTCAAATACACTTCTTTACTTTGTTTTTCTTCTTGCTGGGCTCTAAGTTGGGGATGAATACATGCGCACAGACTTGGTTAGAGCCTTCACTTATTCTGTTGTCTCCAAGCTATATTACCCATATCACTATATGTACTGAATCCTTTTGACACTTCTGTTTCCTTCTTACTATTTTCAGATCCTATCTTTTGGCTCTATGCCATGCTACTGAGCTAGTGGTGGTTCATCCTTCTGACTATTTCCTAGATTTCTTCTCTCTACTCTTTCTATAAGTCACAGATATGGCACTTTGTTCTACTGTCCATACTGATACTTTTATCACTTCTAAATATCTCATATCTCACGAGTCTATTCTTTTATGCTTCCAAGGTTTTCTACTGGCTTTGGGCTGATCTGAAGGTTCTACTAAGTTTAATATATTATGTGGACTTCTACTAGTATTGTAAACTTTGTGCTGACTTGTCTAGATCTTTGGGTTATACTGCGTTCTCTTCTTTACATCGTCGAAAACTTCCTTAATCCTTTTCTGGGTGATCTACCTTCCAAGGTCTTCCATTTCTTAAGAATAACTCTCATCGGGCTTCTTAAGGTTGCCTTTATCTTAAGCTGGAAAAGGATGGGGCAAACCTTGACATTTCAATAGTTATCGTTGTCCTTGTTCTAGTACTATGTGTCCCGATAGAGTATATTTCTCATGTAAAGTGGGTATGATATAGGCTCTGTCAGGACAGCTTTCTTAATCAGTATCATTAAGTAGTTGTAAACTAGATAGCTTAGGGTCTTGTCTCCATCGAATTGTTTGGGGTAAGGTAATTAATCATTTTTGTTTATGACCCTTACTGGCCTGCTTGTGGGCCTAGGGCTGGGAATCTAGATCCTTTTTGGCATCTCTTGTCTATTGGAACTCCTTAGGCAAGTCCTTATTTCTTGCTTCTTTTATCTTTCTGTTTATTCCTTGTTACTAGGGAAACTCGCTATCTATATAAGGCACTCGAGGCTCTTGAATCTGTTTGAAAGAATCTCCTATGAGGGAATGATCCTTACATCTACTAGACACTCTAACATTTGTTCGGGCTTTTTCTATTCTCTTTACTACTATAGGTTATGGTACTTCTTTATCGATCTGATTATGTATCTTTATCTCTCTTACATCTGGTTACTTTAGCATCCTTACATCTTTCCTTACTTTTCTTCTAGCTTTTCTTTTCCACTCAATTGGGTAACTTTTCTTAGAATCTGACTGTCTGGTTTCATAGCTCGTTTGTACTTCTGGTAATAGGTCAGAATAACTTCAGGAAAATTCTTAACGTGGATCTAGAGTATAGTTATTCTCGTAAGGAATACCATTCGAATAGTCCTGGAAAGCTTATTAACCTGTCTATAGATCTTAAGGACGTACTCAATGATCAGATACTGGAGAGGTAGTGCCTCATATACGGGTATCCCGAACATACTGCATATACCAGACCCCAGCACTCTGCCCACTGCAGTCACTAACTCCTTAGACCATGCTCTGATACCATCTTTGTAACATCCACAATCTGGGAGATGTTACCGGCAGGGGATAGGCCGTACTATCCCATAAGCCTCTGACTCTCTAACCATGAACAATACTAAAACTATTTTCTCTGTTTAAATATCTTATGTATGGGACCGTAGCCCAAACTTAATAACATAATATGCAAACTCAACATTAATAATTGTGTATCTAATAACACTTACTTTTACAATGACTATCGCATGGCCAAAGACGTAATACATAACTTTTACTTGACTTTGACGGGACTCTTACTCTCTCTGACTTGAACTGGTGGACTTCATACCCTATTGACTGCATCGGTATCCGTCCTCCCGAGCTCATCCTCCAAGAACCTGCAAAATAAAACACTGGGAGTTAGGGGTTAGACCGTTGTACGATCTAAGTGAGTGGACGAAAACTGAAATACTGTCATAAAAATATTTGGTTCTAAAACCAAAGTTCAAGACATAGCTTTATACGAAAACTCTTTTTCTGATTGAAAACTCTAGGCTTCTTTCTAAAAATCTCTTCTGAACTCTTTTTGTAAAACTTATTTTTTCTGAAAATTTCTTATAAAACTGTTATTTTCTGAAAACTTTCTTTTCTAAAAACCTTTTCTCAAAAAATGTATCTTAATAATATTTCTGATATATGTATTTGTCTCTGAAAACCTGACGTATGGGGGCATTACGTATTGTCGTCCCCCCATACTCCTAACTAGAGCCAGAAATGCAAATCCATGACTTTGGGGCGTTACGTATCGATGTCCCCCAAAGCATGTCACTCATGTCCCTGAAATTAGAACTGGGGGTGCGGATCTATGCTACCATCAAAGCTCTGAAACTAAGATCTAGGGGCATCTGTCATCCCTAGTCCTGAACTAGGATCTGGGTCGTTACGTATCGTCGTCCCCCCAGTCCTCTACATGTGCACATGTGCTGTCCGTCAATTTCATATCTGAATCAAGTTACATACTGAGGTGGGATTTTCCCTCATGCCTCAAAAATGTAAAAAGTCATGCTACAGATTTCAAAACTGTATAAAACACTACATTTATTACTGAAATCTAATATGGATAACGTCTTATGTGCTGGAAAAAGTAAGTCTCAATTCATAAAGAATAAATAAATCAATCAATCAATCATAATAATAATAAAAAAATCAACTTGAAAAGAGAAGTGTTCACTCACTGGTTGGAATCTGGCTGGTGCTATACCACTTCGTCGAAGGAAATTGCAATTCCTGCAATGGTCTATAAGCAGTAACTTGGTTAGATTATAAACTATGAGAACAGTTCGGAAGTAGGCTAAACTTATCAATTCAAGTACATGATATCGTCACTTGGTATATCATGTTTGTAATAAGATGTAAAGTATGCCCGCGAACTGATACGAGACCCTAATGGTGGTCTCTAACATGCTAGGGTGGAATTGGGATGGTATAAAACTGATTTGGGATGGTTTTGGGTCACGCGATGCAAATTGTTGAGCGTCGCGACGCTCAACATTCCAGAAACGTCCTGCCATTTCCAGTGTGCGTCGCGAAGCAAGCCTCTTCGCGTCGCGACGCGAATCAGTTTTCCAGGTTTCTATGTTTGTTTTCTTCAAAGTCAATCTTACACCAAAAGCACCATAAACACTTCCATAACAAAATTATTGCACAAACCATCTTATTGAACTTCAAATTCACATATTCTATATCAAATTAACACCCTCCATAATTCTTTAATCTCATCATTATTATTTTTTAATTAAACACTTAAAGCTTCTAAAATTTGGGCATTTTATTCTACCATCAATTTCTTTACTTATAACTCATTAAAATGCAATTTCTAGCATGCCAAAAGCCCTATTATATCCTCAAACTTTCATAATCCAACATATCAAGTTTTGGGTCAAGTCTTTTTACCTTTTTTCTCTTGATTTTTCTTAATTCCTCAAGCTTCCATGGTAGCTTTTCTTCTTCTTAATTTGATGAATGGGTGTTTAGCATTTTGCTTTTTCTTTCTTTTTCCTTTTTCTTCTTCTTTCTTCTTCCTCATCCTCACGTCTCTCTCTCTCTCTTTTTTCTTTTTCTTGAATGAGTGAATAGTACTTCTTTTTATAATAGGGCTAAAATGATTAATTTGGAGTGTTTTAATTTAAAGAAAAACCAAAGTTTTGGAGAAAATTATAGAATCTTCTAGTTAGATCTGAAGTCACTATTCATCCGAATTTTGACTTGCATTTTTGACCTATTTCTGGTCCAAATTTGGAAAATATTCAACACAGAAGTTAAAGGTCTCGATCTCAGCTTTCCGACGATATAAAATTCATAAAAATCAGAGTTCGTATGAGAAAGTTATCGCCCAAATATTATGGGCTGTCCGGAGTGGAACATTATACAGTTTCATATCAGAATTTCGGGAAATTTACTGATTATCCCCAAAGTCATTCCATGAATGTATATGTGTCCCAACATAATTTATATTATGTTACCTTCGTCCCGTAATACCACGGTATTACAATGTAACAGTAGTAGAGACTACCAGTCGTTACATTAAACAATGAAAAAAGTCAAGAAAAAGGTTCATTGAGTAAAATGAAAGAGAAAGTAATACCTAATGAACCTCGAAGAAGTCAAAGACCTAATAAATTAAAGAAGTTAGATTCTGATTTTATATTTTCTCAAGATATTGTATTCTTTGTTGAAGGTAACACGGAAAAAGTAATAAATAAGATATCCATTTTACTAAATTTAGAGGATGATCTGAAAACCTTTGAAGAATTAATGTCTTCAAGAGATGCTTCATTCTAAAAATAGGCAATTAATGATGAGATTAATTCTCTTATGGCTAATAGAACTTGGATCATAGTAGATTTGCCTTCAGGATCTAAACATATTGGATGTAAATGGATATTTAGAAGAAAATATAATATTAATAGATCTATACAAACCTTTAAAGTTAGGCTCGGGCTAAAAAAAATTAAGCAAAAAGAAGGTATGACATGTATTCACCGATAGCTAGAATATATTCTATAAGAGTATTGCAAGCTTTAGCTTCCATATGATTTACATGTGTATCAAATGGATGTTAAGTTTGTATGTTTAAATAGAGATCTTGATAAGGAATTGTACATGAAGCAACCTCATTGTACTATGCGGAAATGAAAAGAAATTTTGCGTGCTAAAGAAATCACTATATGGCTTAAAGAAAGCACCCAAACAATAACATGAAAAAATTGATGAAGTTATTCTTCAAAATGACTTTCAACATAATGGTGCCGATAGGTGTTTATACACCAAATTCACAAAGGAATTTTCAGTCATACTATGTTTATATGTCGATGACATGCTTATCATAAATACAAATATGATAGGAATTGATATTTACTAAAAAATATATTTCTTAAAATTTTAATATGAATGACTTAAATGAAGTAGATACTATATTGAGTATTAAATTTAAGAAACATAGTGGGGGTTTTGTTTTACGTCAATCACATTATATTGACAAAGGGATTAGAATATTTAATCACTTGGTTATAAATGAAGCAAATACTATGTATGATGTTTCTTGTAAGTTAACTGAAAATTCAGGAAGAGCAGTAGCTCAATTGGAATAAGTTAGTGTAATTGGAAGCTTGATGTATGTTATGTATTGTACTAGGCCAAAAATTCAGGAAGAGCAGTAGCTCAATCCAAATTTTAAACACTAGAAAATTATTGCTAGGATTCTTGGATACCTTTAAAGAACACAAGCATTATGATTGTTCTATGATAAATTGTAACACCCCGGTTAGTCATGGCATGTTCGGTACAATAATTCATCATACATGACATGTTTTCATTCATATAACCATGTGTTAGTAGATTAGAAACCTTAGAAATCTTGACCGGAGATTCAGGATGAATTTTCAGCTTCAACACTTTCTTTTAAGCTTAACTGAGTCACAAGTAAATTTCATTATTTTGGCCGTAACTTTTGTTCCCACGTTGATCTTTATACCGTTAAAGTATGTAAGATTAGTGCTTAGCCGAATTCATGGTGTTTTTTAGGGGAAATGATATGTTGAGTTTTGATGATGATTTGCTATGGTTCATGCTTAGGAACATGTTATGGTTTGAGTTGTATTTAATTTTAGTTGAAAACTTTATAAGTAATAAACTTCCTTATATGGCTGAATCTATGGTTATATGCGGAGGATATGATTGTGTGTATGATATTATAAGAATGATGCTTGTAATGTTGAGTGTGATGTTGAAATTCAAGAAGCCTATTTAGAAAGGCCTAGCTGAGTGTGTAAGGGAATTAAAGTTTTGGTGTTGGCTAGTGTATGTGTTGTATGGTGATACATGTGAAAGTGTGTTTAGTGATGATGATATTAAACTTGTAAGATTGTAAATGTTGAGTGATCAGTGAAATCACACACGTTATGCAAGCGCATATATCACTCAAATAGTATAAAAATATTAATCTCACGATGACTTAAAATTCTATTGTTGTTATTAATTATTGATGCTAAATATTTACAGGTATCTAATTGAGGTAAGAAGGGATTGTTCGTTGGTTGAATGTGGATTTAAATAAATAAATAAAAATAAATACAAACAAGGGAAATTAATAATAAAGAAAACATCTAGGGTTGTGAATTCGCCCAATATTACTCTAATGATGAATTGATTCTCCTATACATGTGTAATAAATCAGTTGTTAACCTGGAACACGAAGATATGCAAAAGCCTATTTTGATGGTCGAATGCAAACACCCAAAGTAACGCAATTAACTATATTCCTATGTTAATTAATAAACTTTGAATTCATTAATTTCAAGTTCCAATTGTGGCTACCTACGCCCGACAGGTATATTCCTATCCTGGAAGGAAATCTCTAAGATGAGATCGTGAGCTATTGAATCTAAGGCTGAAACCTAAAATATTTTTTCCATGTTCATTTTAAGTTTACCACATCAATCTTATTGGTGATCAGGCAACAAGATGCATTAAGCTTAAGATTCAATAAACAAGCCAAAGCATCACACATATATAAAGAAAATCAATTATTAAACTTGTGAATATTGTGATTCATCACTTCCCTAGAATAAAAATAAAATATTGGAGTTAGGGGATCCACTTTTAATATTTTAAATGTAAAAATCTCACTTTATTATAATATAGAAATTTTCAGTGTTACCCAATTAAGTCAAACCAGCCATAAAGACGGTGTTATTATTTGTCCATAAACCAGCAATATAGGCGGTAATCATCTGTCACCTAAAGACCGACCATATAGGCGGTGTCACATTATGTCAAATAAATAAAACCAGTCATGTAGGCGGTATCAACATTAATTCATATTCTTAAATTATAATTTCCATATTATAAAACAAGTGAGATTAATCTACCTTATCATATTAAAGGTTTCACCTTTTCCCCAGCGGAAATTAATTACTAAACATAAATGAAAGTAAACGCACACAAACTATTATTACTAAAAATAAAAATACATAATTAAAATACAGAAATAAACACATAAGATACAATCTTCAAGTTCCTTAAGAGAAACTTGAAGGAAAGTATAAAATTTACAATTGAAATGGCTTGGTATTTATAGGCAAATAAAAGACTTCCACCAATTTTTCCACCAATTTCTCCACCAAACACTCCGCAAAATACTCCACCAAACATGCTAGAAGTTTGACAATTGTAAATTATCATTTTCCATTTTTTTTTGTTTTTGATAATGACTTTAATAATTATACATAACACACTTTAGATTTTTCATCAATTTCGGTCTTGAAAAATTCAGAATTCAAAAATCTTATGAACATCAGAGTTGTAGATCTTTGAGTCTTCTTTCATTTGGAACTTGAATCACCTCAATCTGATTTCGGAGTAAAAGGTTATAGTCAAAATATGAAAATTACGCAAAGTTGAAATTTCTAAAATTGTATTCCGTTAGAAAGCCATTTCAAGTTTCCAATCTCCAAAATCCAAATGTCAAGTCCAGTTTTCGCCCTTATTTGTTCCACATTTCATCCTAATTGATTCCATTAAGTCCCAAAACTTTATTTATTTGCAAAATAAATAAAAACACATCAAAACGTTCATAAAACTTGAGAAACTCACAAAATATTAAGTTAAATAGGTGGTAAATATTGATATATTTTCCGCTCATCACACCCACAAACCTAACATTTTGCTAGTCCTCGAGCAGAAGAAACAAAATAAAAATGAAATAAATAATTAAAACTAAATTAATCTAAGCCACTTTCGTAGGGATCACGATTGCATTTAGCGTATGCAACAAGCCTTTAAACCCCTAGGTGTCTCTAGTGGACGAGTTATAATCTTGTGAGGGTTTACAGCGACGATACCCACAAATTTCAATCAAATACACACAAAAATAAAAAGTTAAAAGAAACAAAACATTAGTAGTTGTTTTATTTCTTTCTAAATTACCAATAAGTAAATTCTCCTTGATGAGTGGTATTTATATCACTATTTCTCACTCATTTAACCTAATATTTCGTATAGTTTCTTGGGTTTTGTGAACGTTTTGATGTGTTTTATTTTATTTTGCAGATAAATAAAGTTGGGAAAGCATTGGAAGCAATTTGGGGCCAAAATAGAGAAAAATGACAAAAAGGGAAATTTTGTAATTGTCCGCGTCGCAACGCCAAGACCCTACACGTCGCGACGCCTAAATTGTGCTGAGGGACAAGTGTCAGAATCTGAGAAATTGGACTTGCTAACGTGCGCCAACCTTGCTAACGTGCGTCGTGCCACATGTCATCATCACAGAAGATCTGCTAAAATGCGCCGGCTGCCACATGTCGAAATCTCATTGGACTAAAGCAAGCACATGCCACATGTCAATCTCTCATTGGACCGAATATTGGGCGAATCACATGCTGCCACGTGTTAATCTCTCATTGGACCAATCCTAAACGTGTGCCACGTGTCAGATGTTCATTGGACCGAAAGCTCATCCAATCATTGTGTGCCATGTGTCGTCTTCTCATTGCACCACCTTCACCGTATGACACGTGTCATCACTAGAAAATGCCTATGAATTCAGGCCTTCACCATTTCATTTCTTGTGCTTTCTTTGGGAGTTTTTCCCTGTTTTTAGAGGATTGCATCTAGTTTTGTATATATAAATAATATTTTTAATTATGTATTTTAATTTTCAGTAATAGTAATAGTAGTTCTTCTTCTCTTTTCTTTTATGTTTAGTAGTTAATTTTCCGCTGGGGTAAAAGGTGAAACTTTTAATATAATTATCTAGGTAAATCTCACTTAATTATAATTATAAATTATAATTTAACCGGATTAATTAATGTCAGACTTTATTACCGCCTATATGGCTGGTTTAAATATAAATTACTTTACCGCCTATACGGCTGGTCTTTATGTGACAGATAATTACCGCCTATATGGCTGGTGTAATTGGACTAAATGGATTACCGCCTATATGGCTAGTTTTAAATGTTTAACATTATTAATTCCTAAGAAATTAGAATATAGAATAATTTATATATTATAATAAGTGAGATTCCTAGATAAGAAATATTAAATGTGAATCCTCTAACCCTAGCATTTTATTTTTATTCTTAGGGAAGTGATGAAACACAATATCTACACTTAATAATTGATTTTCTTTTTATGGGTAATTCTTTAGTTTGTTTATTGAGTCTTAAGTTTAATGCTTCTGTTGTCTGATCACCAATAAGATTGATGTGGTAAACTTAAAATGAACTAGACATATGGATTTTAGGTTTCAGCCTTAGATTCAATAGCCCACGATCTTCCTTGAGGATAGATAACCATTTGATAGATTTCCTTACAGGATAGACATATACCTGTTGGGCGGGGGTAGCCACAATTGGAACTTAATCTTAATGAATCCAGGTAATTTGGTTGACATAGACATATGGTTCAATTGGATTATATTGGGTATTTGCGTCTGACCATCGACAGAGGCTTTTGCATATTTTCGTGTTCCAGGTTAACAAATTGATTTATTACACATAGATAAGAGAATCAATTCATCTTTATAAGAATATTGTGTGGAGTCACGACCCTAGATCCTTGAGTCTTTTCTTTTATTTTCCTTAGTATTTTCTTTTGAGACTGTTTTTATTTTATTTTGCAAAACCATATTCAACCAACCAAAAGCAATCAATTCTCTTCTCCCTATAATTAGATACCTGTAAATAAATAGTATCAATATTTAAACAACAGTAGGAATTAATTCCTCATGGGATCGATATTTTTATACTACTTGAACGATACGTGCGTTTGCGTTATACGTGTGTGTTTACGCCGGTCACGTTTTTGGCGCCGTTGCCGGGGACTTATTTTTCTTGAGTTATTAATTTTGAAGCTATCTAATTTTCTTTATTTTTATCTGTAATTTTTATTTCTTTCTTTTATTTCAGGTGGTTGAAAAATGGAACACTACTGGGAGATTGAGAGATTACGAGCTTTACAAGAAGATACACCCCACATCTGGGAGCAACAGTCCGGTTTCTGAGGCATGTTGTCCAGCCCAACAATTATCACTGGATGCCAGAACCAAGCAATGCTACATTTGCTCAACAGAACAAAATGGGGAGATTGTAATTTGTGATGGTAACCACCCGATCGATCAATGTATATATATTTAAGAGTGGCAGAATTATCAGAATCATTCAAAGTACGAAGAGACATCACATTTTCCATCTTATCCACCATCCCACCTATGATTTTCATCAAGAACCAGAACCATCAGAGGAAGATCGGATACTTCACATGCTCAAAGATTGGTTCGAGAATGGGGAGCTCAAATTGATGCACAATTTCATAGTCAAGAAGAATCCATTCAGAGAATGACTGAGCAGATCAGACAATTACCAGAAAACTAGAGCTACATACCTCATGGACCATTTTCAGATGACACTGATGAAGCCTTCGAGTACCAATCATTTCACAATGACACTTCAACAGAGGAAGAGACTGAGCAGTATCAACAACCAGAGGTATCAGTTCAGGAGCCCGAACTGGCAAAGTCTCGATTTGATTTTTATTATTCTGACTCTGAAGATGATGAAACTGAGTTGTTTCCACCAACTGCATCAACAATTGAGGATGGAATTCTGTATCCTCAAAATGAAGATCTTGGAGATTCCATTGCACAAATGTTTGAAGAAGATCTACCTGAGCCAATCATTTCACCCAGATCAGAGGATGAAGACATAAAATCTGACATTTCTTTACATCCTCAGGTTGATAATTTTGAAGCATGCATTTCACAGATGACAGATGAAGAGCTGAATACTGAAATTTTAAAATACATCTGTGAAGAAAAGGTGGAACAAGAAGCATAGCAAATGGAGGAGCAAATGTCTGACCTAATTGAAAATCCAGAGCATTCAGGAGAAACATCGTTGTATCGGGGAGTACAAATCAAAGATATCGCCCAAAAGCTTGACAGAATGGAACTTCCATTCCAAGTCAAACACCATACAAGACCTGATTTTCTTTCTTTCTTTTCAGGAACCATTGGAGCAACAAAGGTTAAAAAGGTGGCACGAGCATTGGATAAGACAAAACGATTTTTATCACCTTACCGTTGGAAGAGACCCTTCAAAAGCAACGCTCACGGGATTGTCTTTAATAGGACATCCAAAACAACGCTAAAACCTTCTTAACAGATAGATTTCAGTCATGTCTGGCTGAAGACGTAAAATTTAGCGCTAGTAGGGAGGCAACCCATGCAATTTGTTGTAATTTCTGTTTTCATATTTTGTGTATACATGTTGTAAAGTTTTTAATTTTGTGTGTTATTTTTGTAGGGAAAAGCACAAACGGAGCATTTTAAGACAGAAGAAATGATGTTTGGCAATCACAAAGATGAGAATCAATTTATTAGCGATGGCTGAGTAAAGAATGAAATCTTGAGACGCATCCTAATGGATTTATATACTAAGCGAGTGGCGTATTGTGTACACAATTCCGTTGCCTTAATTATTGCTTTGATTTTCTTTTCTGTTGTAATTATCTTTATTTTCGTAGACATGATCCATACTTTTTGACCTTTCAAGATTTCTTTTGTTTTGTTTAGATAACAAACGTCCTCTAGAAGATACTAGTGCTATTATTACTCACCTGTTTCAGGTACTATAAATTCAGCTCGTCATTTCACTTTGGAAGGCATCCTGATTTGAGAAAGAAATACATAAAAAATGGAAGCCACTTCAAGAAGACGAGTTGAAAACATCTGTGTGTTTTGCGGTAGTAGTGTTGGTGTTAAGCCACAATACGTAAAAGCAGCACAGGAATTGGGTCGAGTCTTAGCTGCAAGGAATATGCACTTAATATATGACGGAGGCAATCTTGGACTAATGGGGATCGTTTCAAAGGCTGTACAAGAGGGAGGCAGTCACGTTTTGGGAATCATCCCAAAACCCTTGGCAGAGGCAAATCTTATTGGATCATCAACAGGAGAGGAACTGATCGTGCCAGGTATGTCTGAATGACTGGTAGAAATGATTAACCGTGCTAATGCTTTTATCGCTTTGCCAGGGGGCTTGGGCATATTGGAGGAATTTTTATAGTTCTATCTTGAGCGAACCTGAACATACACTAGAAACCACTTGGACACATTAACGTTGATGGATTTTATGATTTTCTTTGTGTGTTTCTTGATGATGCTCGAAGAAATGGGTTCGTGTCAAAACCTATGAAAGAACTCATATTCACTGCCAGAACTGCTCCAGATCTAATAGACCAACTCTTAGCCTATGAACCACAAGTTGACCCTATCCTTTCAAAGATAAATTGGTCTGAGGACGATCGTGGTAAGAGGCGTCGAATTAATCTGGATCTTAACCCTTAATTTCGTGTAGAATTTCAGCTAACCAAGTACTATCTCCTAAACTCTTCTTCTACTGTTTAAGACATTGGGGACAATGTCTCATTTAGGTTTGGGGGAGGGAATTATTTGATTAATATCTTCTTTTTAGTTGTGTGTTGTTTTTATTTATAGTTCAAAATTTTTCTAAAATACAAAAAAAAATTGAAAATTTTTCAAAAATTACAAAAATATTTTATGTTTTTGTTTTTTTATTTTTATTTTTGACTAAAAGAGTGAAATTGGTGAGAGATAGCTGAGTAAGGAGTTTCCACCCCTGAGACGTATCTCAAGTCTATTTTCGAAATAAGTTAATTTTTGTTTATTTCCTTTTAAATTATTTAATTTGTGAATTCTCCTTAACACTGACTAAAATGAATCTTCATATGCTCAGTTGACAGGTATTATCAATATACATGGAAACATACGGACATGAGCTAAAATTGAAAAGTTTTTAATATTCAGTGCTCTAGTTTAATTGGAGGAAGCATCTCAAAAAGCAATGGAATAAAAAAAAAAACGTCTGAGATCCGAGTTATTAAGTCTGTAAGGGTGTTTTAACACCTAGTGCCCTAAAGCCAATTGGTTTGGGAGTCATTGGCCTAAAGCTCGTTACATGGATCAAAGATGCTGCAAAAATATATATATCTGAAGTCTGAGTAATTAAGTCTGTAGGAGTGTCTTAACACCTGGTGCCCTAAAGCCAACTGGTTTGGGAGCCACCGGCCCAAAGCTCGTTACATAGATGGAAGATATTATATATAAATAAAAAATCAAAATCAAAATCAAAGAAAAAATCAGAAAAATTATTCCATTGCTACAATAAGTTGTGAAATCTGATAGAACTTTAGGACAAAAAATATTACTCTCTTATCAACTGCATTTATGACTGTTGTGGGCAAAAATGAGTTGTTTAATATTTTGTTGGCTGTGTATATGGAGAATGGTAAATATAATCGGAGAATTTACTTATTCAGTAATTTAGAAAGAAACAAAACAACTAGTAACTTGGAGTAGAAATTTCACCCGATTAGTCACTAACTTCTTTGTTCTCTTTTCGCTTGTCTTTTTGCTTTTGTGTGCATTAGTTTTACTACCCTTTTACTTTTGTAAAATGTTTGTGGGTATCATTGTTGTAAACCCGCACGAGACTACAACTCGTCCACTAGGGACACCAAAGGGTTTAAAGGCTTGTTGCATACGCTAAATGCAACCGTGATCCCTACGAAAATGGCTTAGTTAAATTTTATTATGTTATTTTATTTTATATTTTGCTTGAGGACTAGCAAAATGTTAGGTTTGGCGGTGTGATGAGTGGTATTTATATCACTATTTCCCACTCATTTAACCTAATATTTCGTAAATTTCTCGGGTGTTGTGAACGTTTTGATGTGTTTTATGTTATTTTGCAGATAAATAAAGTTGGGAAAACATTGGAAGCAATTTGGGGCCAAAATTGAGAAAAATGACAAAAATGGCAATTTTATAATTTGTCCGCGTCGCGACGCCTAAAGTGAGCCGGCCATGCTAACGTGCACCGAGGGACACGTGTCAAAATCTGAGAAATTGGATTTGCTAACGTGCGCCGTCCCATGTGTCATCATTACAGAAGATCTGCTAAAATGCGACGACTGCCACATGTCGAAATCTCATTGGACCAAAGCAAGCGCGTGCCACGTGTCAATCTCTCATTGGACCGAATATTGGGCGAATCACATGCTGCAACGTGTTAATCTCTCATTGGAAGAATCCTAAACGCGTGCCACATGTCAGATGTTCATTGGACCGAAAGCTCAGCCAATCACTATGTGCCACGTGTCGTCTTCTCATTGCACCACCTTCACCACGTGACACGTGTCATCACCAGATTCTGCCGACAGAAAACGTGTGGTCAACTCGCGTGGACCAAAGCCGCGTGCCAGCGTCGCTACGTTGGGACCTTTGGCATCGAGACGTTGGTTCCAGAAAATGCCTATAAATTCAGGCCTTCACCACTTCATTTCTTGTGCTTTCCTTGGGAGCTTTTCCCTGTTTTTAGAGGATTGCATCTAGTTTTGTATATATAAATAATATTTTAATTATGTATTTTAATTTTCAGTAATAGTAATAGTAGTTCTTCTTCTCTTTTCTTTTATGTTTAGTAGTTAATTTTCCGCTGGGGTAAAAGGTGAAACTTTTAATATAATTATCTAGGTAAATCTCACTTAATTATAATTTAACCGGATTAATTAATGTCAGACTTTATTACCGCATATATGGCTGGTTTAAATAAAAATTATTTTACCGCCTATATGGCTGGTCTTTATGTGACAGATAATTACCGCCTATATGGCTAGTGTAATTGGACTAAATGGATTACCGCCTATATGGCTGGTTTTAAATGTTTAACATTATTAATTCCTGAGAAAGTAGAATATAAAATACTTTATATATTATAATAAGTGAGATTCCTATATAAGAAATATTAAATGTGAATCCTCTAACCCCATCATTTTATTTTTATTCTAGGGAAGTGATGAAACACAATATCCACACTTAATAATTGATTTTCTTTTATGGGTAATTCTTTAGTTTGTTTATTGAGTCTTAAGCTTAATGCTTCTTGTTGTCTGATCACCAATAAGATTGATGTGGTAAACTTAAAATGAACTAGACATAGAGATTTTAGGTTTCAGCCTTAGATTCAATAGCTCACGATCTTCCTTGAGGATAGATAACCCTTTAATAGATTTCTTTACAGGATAGACATATACATGTTGGGTGAGGGTAGCCACAATTGGAACTTAATCTTAATGAATCCATGTAATTTGGTTGACATAGACATATGGTTCAATTGGGTTATACTGGGTATTTGCGTCTGACCATCGACAGAGGCTTTTGCATATTTTCGTGTTACAGGTTAGCAAATTGATTTATTACACATAGATAAGAGAATCAATTCATCTTTATAATAATATTGTGTGGAGTCACGACCATTGATCCTTGAGTCTTTTCTTTTATTTTCCTTAGTATTTTCTTTTGAGTCTGTTTTTATTTTATTTTGCAAAACCACATTCAACCAACCAAAAGCAATCAATTCCCTTCTCCCTATAATTAGATACCTGTAAATAAATTATATCAATATTTAATAACAACTGTAGGAATTAAGTCCTCGTGGGATCAATATTTTTATACTACTTGAACGATACGTGCGCTTGCGTTATACGTGTGTGCTTTCGCCGGTCACTCCAGTGTTTTTTACCATTCTCCATATACACAATTAACAAGGTATTGATCAATTCATTTTGACCCACAATATTCACAAGTGTAGTTGAAAAGAGAGTAATATTTGAGTCTTAAGTTATGTTAGAGTTCACACATTTTGGCAATGAAAGTTTATTTATAAACATAAACATTTTTTTTCTTTTTTTTTTCAAGCTCTACTGTTTGACGTGAACAATCACTGCTTATTGAGGCAAGATGTCTGGTTACTGAGTAAAAGCTTTATTAAACTAGTTAAGCTCTACCGTTTGACGCGAACAATCACTACTAGCCAAGCATGATGTCCGGTTACTAAGTAGAAGCTTAATTATTATCTAACTCAAGTAGTACCGTTTGACGTTAACAGTCATTGCTTGCTAGGCAAGACGTCTGGTTACTGAGTAAAACTTGGTTAGTTTTTATTCAAAATTTTTGTTTATATAGATACATCTTCCACTACCTTTGGGTGCTTCCTCCAATAAACCAGAGAACTAAATATTATAAAATTTTGACTTACACCCATGTTCATATGTTACCGTGTATTTTGATAATACATGTCAAATGAGCATATGAAGGTCAATTTTAATCAATATTATGGAGAATTCATAAATTTAAATAATTCAAAATGAAATAAACAAAAAATAACTTGTTACGAATTAGATTGAGATACGTCTCAGGAGCGCGAACTCCTTACACAGCTATCTCAAAATAATAATTTAACTTGGTTAGTTAAATATTAAACAAAAATAACAAAGAAACAAATACAACATAAAAATACAACAAAGAAAATTAAAAACAAACTAGTCAGCTATCCCCTCCCCCCAACCTAATTGAGACATTGTCCCTAGTGTCTTAAAAAGAAGAAGAAAAGTTTAGAAGACACCAACTGGTTAGAAAAACAAGCATTAAACAAAACAAAATATGTAGGAAATAACAAGATGGAACATGCAATAATCACCCCCAAACCTAAATTTAGCATTATCTCCAATGCAATACAAAACAAATTAAAAAGAATAGAACAACAGTATCGTGAAAATCGATTGATTTATTAGACACCATTCCTTGATGGCTCCTGTTTTTACTGTTATATTGGTTTGTTTTACTTTAAATGCTCCGTCTGTATTTTTTCCTACAAAAAATAACACACAAAATAAAAAATGCTATAATATATGTACACAAAATACGAAAATAAAAATAAAAAATTGCATGGGTTGTCTCCCCGCTAACGCTAATTTTACCGTCTTCAGCCAGACGTGTCTGAATATTGTCCTTCAAGAAGGCTTCAGTGTGGTTTTGGACGTTCTAGAGAGAACGATCCTATGTGCGTTGCTTTTCCATCGTCTTTTCTGAAAATAAGGTGGCCAAAAGGATTTTGTCTGACTCGACGCTCGTGCCACTTTTTTGAACTTTGTAGCTCCAGTGTTTTCATTGTCATACCATGAATGATTCCGTTAGAACGTCATTTCAAGTTTCCAACCTCCAAAATCCAAATGTCAAGTCCAATTTTTGCGTTTATTTGTTCCATATTTCATCTTGATTGATTCCATTAACTCCCGAAACTTTATTTATTTACAAAATAAATAAAAACACATCAAAACGTTCATAAAACTCGAGAAACTCACAAAATAATAAGTTAAAGGGGCGGTAAATATTGATATATTTTCCGATCATCATTGAGTAAGGCCAAATTGGGCATTTTGTTTGATATATAGAATTGGGCATTTCAAGTAACTACATCGGTTATGCCGAAATGTCCCATCAGCTTTGTCACGAGCATGTCATGACATGAATATAACATATCAGGACATAAGAACGTCATGTAGTATTAGCAACTTAGACGGGTTAAGTATCATGTTCGTGTGAATTAGGATGTTAAGTAAACATCTTGAATTATCACGTCAGCCATGTCAGTACAAATATAACAAATTCATGCATTCACGACATTCACGATCACATTCAGTTTCTTTGGTTCAAGTATGCTAACTGTACTTGAACACAAGTTCAGTTAGTCACCTTGTGGGAATTATTTCTATAGTATTTAGGTGCGCTATCAGCAGATGTCAGTATGTGAGTGGATACCAACCCCTCCTTATACCTTTTAGTTATTTATAACTCATTGTACTCCACTTATTTTTTAATTCAGTTTAAGTAATCCAGTTTATAATTTTAATTATATGTCTTCAGTTGAATTCTCATTTCTTATTCCTTGGTTATATTCTTGTTTTACAAATAGTCTGTATATTACTTCATTTTTTATTTGTGATTTTAATTCATGTATCCACGTCATGTATCTAGCTTGTGTATTCTAGTTATAGCTTCAGATTTCATGTTAGTTATGTATTCGGTTCCTTGTTAAACCTCAGTATGTTATGTAGTTCAGGTATATGATTCATGTCTTAGAAAGTGGTAGCCCATAATATTCATGTTGTTAGATTATGTATATAGCTATTCAGGTCATGCAGCTCAGCATCCCAGTCATATATTTAGGATTTAAGTGCAGCCAGAATTTCATGTTTTCTACGTCATGTTATGCATGTCAGTTATATCATGATCAAGTTAATCACATCCTATGTATGTTAGTTTTCATGCCATGTTTTTTAAGATGCATGTTCATGTTTTATGATTTCAAGATGATTTTATAGAATCCAGACTATATTTTTAGAAAATGATTTTATAAATATATGTATGTTTTTCAAACCACCAGTCTAGTGTTGTTCCCTCAGTTTTAGCGTCTCGGGTTCGCTCAGATACCCTATGGGCACTGGTCACCCCATTGGATCAGTAGTTCAGTATTCAGCTCAGCTTCCCCTACCTACGCGGTGCTAGGTCCCACTATGTAGGTTTCAGTTTCCCCCAAGTTACTATATTGGTGTATATTTTTAATACATGGATATAGTTTCAGGCATGTTTAAGGATTTTAGAACTTAAATCATATTTTTCATGTAAAGGGTTATACGTTTTCAACTTACAGCTCAGTTTTGTTTTAAGCCATGTTCATATTTTGCATATTACAAATTTCATGAGGTGTCTTCATGTTCACATGACTACTTAATTTATTATATATTTCCATTTTATGTCATGTCATAGGTTTAGCCATGCAAATCATGCTTTTCAGCTAGGTTATGTAACTTGCAGTTAGGCACGCCAGAATTAGGAGTTCTAGTCTAGTGCATGCAAATTTAAGAGCATATCATATTAGCACAGTTGTAGGTCATGTTTAGTTCAAGGAATCAGATTCAGTTTAGGTAGTTTCAGAATAAGTCATGTAGGATCAGGATCTTGATTAGTCGTCAACATTCAGCTCAGATAGATCCAGTATAGGTCATGCAAATTTAGGTCGGTTTGGCATGTCAGTTCTCAGCTCATGTAATTCCAAGGCAGATCTTGTAGGTTCAGATCACGTAGCAGGTCAGGTTCCCATAAACTAGTTTTTAGTATATGTAGCTCATATCAAGATCAGTCATGTTCAAGCCTTGTCTGAAATCAGGTTATGTAGTTCATGTCAGTTTCAGGTTCATGTAGTCATTCCCAAATTTCATGATTCATGCACAGGTTAGGTTAGAAATAAGCCACCACACGTTTATGATGATTTTGCCACAGGTATGGGTGGTTTGGTAATAGCATGCAATAGGAATCAGTTCACATTCATGTTCAGGTTATTCACGTAACACGTATGTTAGTGTTCAGATTTGGTTCATGCATATTTATTTCAGATATTTAGATTTATCTTATGTAGTTTCAAATTAGGTATTCAGTTTCCGATCATATAGGTTTAGTTTAGTATTCTGGCTCAGCTTACGCATGTTTAGTTTAGTATTTAGATTCAACTCAGACATTTTCAGTTCATATAATCAGGTTGAGCTCATGCATGTTCAGTTTAGGTATTTAGTTTCTAGTCATGTATGTTCAGATTATGTAGCTTCAGGTCAAGGTATTCAAGTTCAGTTCATTTAGTTGCATGTCAACGAATATAGTTTCAGATCAAGTCATTATGTCATTAGGTTGCAGACCATGACAGTAGTTCAGGTCACGTTAGAAATCATGTCATGTAGTTCTTGTCAGATCCAGTCCATGTATTTCAGGTCATGTTAGCCAGTCAGGTTCCGAAAATCAGTTTTAAGTTCATATAGCTCAGAGTAGAATCATGCACGTTCAAGTCACGT
Organism: Zanthoxylum bungeanum; assembly: GCA_019454045.1. Taxonomy (NCBI): domain Eukaryota; kingdom Viridiplantae; phylum Streptophyta; class Magnoliopsida; order Sapindales; family Rutaceae; genus Zanthoxylum; species Zanthoxylum bungeanum. The sequence goes on from SKCR01012907.1 coordinate 65,028, forward strand.
TTTCTCAAACATGTCATGATAGCTCAGGTCATATTACATGTTAGCAAGTTATGTAATTCATGTCAGCCCTTAGTTAGGTTCAGGATAGCAGTCCAGATTGCCATGTTCAGTTTTAGTTTTAGCTCACGTATCAATCTTTATCCAAATTATAGTCTAGTTGTCACTCTATATTCCTAATTTTCAGCCATGTTCTTAATTTTAAGTTCATTGTTTAGATTTTTATATTTCAGCTTTCTAGCTCTCTCTATGTTCCTTGCTTCAGTTCATCTATGTTGTTTTTTTATTTCAGTTTTTTCCTTAGCACTCCAATATTCATCCACCAGGTCTTTCAAAAGACCTGACCCGCCCTACTCTCCAGTTTTTTTTATAGGTTATGAGATCATGCATGCTGAAGACAAGTTTTGAAGGAGACGAGACCCAACAACAGTCATTACACACCTCGATAGTTAGAATCGGGCCCAGTAGTCAGTTATTTCAAGTCAGGTTATAAGGCCATGTATAAATCCATGTATTGTATGGTGTACAAAAATTAGTTTACATACGTATAAGATATGCACGCAAGTTTACATTCACATTATATGTATGTATAAATTATATTTATGTATAGCATCATTGTCATGTTTAATAATGCATCATTGTCATGTTTAATAATTATATAGTTATCATGATCACGTTTACATTACAGTCATGCATGTAGTTAGTCAGTCAGTAAACCAGTAAGTGTATGTCATTGGTTCAAGTGATGGCGAAGCCGTCTCCTGCCGATCACATACCCGAATTTCCCGGGATGTGACATAAATTTCCAATTGTCCTAGAATGATACACTGATGCTAGTTGGATTGCTAGTGCAAATGATAATAAGTCAACTTCAGGATGGATATTTACATTGACTGAAAGACTTATTTTTTAGGCTTCCAAGAAACAGATATGTATAACTCACTTTACTATGGAGTCGGAGTTTGTTGCTTTGGCAGCAGCATGCAAAGAAGCATAGTGGCTGAGAAATATGTTACTATATATAAAGTTGTGGCAACAACCGATGTCACCTATTTCTTTGTACTATGATAAGTCGGTTTAAACCCATTTATTCATGAATTCTTAACTTACTATTTTGTTAGGTTTTGTATCATTTAATGTATTTTGTAGTTTATTTTATGTTTTATTGGTAGGAAGCATTGGAACATGGATCTTGGGACAGGTGGACTTGTTTTAGGACCTTACGGACACATCGGAAGCACGCGGGAGAGCAAAATACGTAGAAATCACTATCCTAGAATTTTGTCTTGGCATCGCGACTCCCATTGCAGCATCGCGACGCCCAGACAGGATCCATATATGATTCCCAAGAGTTTGGCGTCGCGACGCTGTGACAGAAGCCCAAAATCGTCAATTTTCAGTGATCTACAAGCATAAGGACTCCAAGACTTCCCTATAAATATAAAAGCTCGCTCAAAACCCTAAATGGGGGAGAAATACACAACAAAGACTCTAAACATATATTTTAGAGAGATCCAATGAGGAAGATTGAAGAGCGATAAGAGGAGACGAATGCGGTGACGTTCGAAGACGAATGGATTCGATTCGGGTTTAATCTTCTAGTTTCTTTCTTTAAACTCTAATGATTTTTAATATGTTCATGACCTTATTTTCATTATTTTTATCTTTAGTCATGAACTAACTGTGGACAACAGAACCCGGACGACGCCGTTCCTAGGCTCGCGGCACTAGTTAGGAAATACTAAATAATATGGAGTCGCCACCCGGTGTGAACCGGGACAAAGATTTAAGGCCGCACTCACCCCTCGCAAGGGAAGACCTCAAACCATTGGGTTCGGAATGGTCCCTTACTTATGTCACTTGTAATGAAAGGATTTATGTAATAATTTAATCAAGCTTAAGTAACACTTATTTCCCAAGAGTATCATGCTTCTAAATTCTCACATGCAAAATAAAACTTATGCACACATTTCACATATATCTCACATTTAAAGTTGCATACTTAACATATATCAAAATAGCAACAAACATACAACTTCATTTACATATTACATTCAGGAAAATACAAGCACACATATTAACCATACAAGTACACATATGGGCACTTTTCCAAGTGGTACGTTGAGTTGTATCCCAAGTACATACCGCACTACCGTCCATTCGGAATCGGCTACGGAATTTACGTCTGGGTTTCCATCCGATATACCGCAAGAAATAATACTCAAATGTTATCATGACATAAGTATATGGATTGTAATACATTAATATATTTGTATTCATACATGTGGGGATAGCTATTAGGAAAACTATGCATGAAATCTAATGAAAAGGAATCAGTTCAGTGGGTGCGCGTTCGTGTAGCGTTCGTAAACGCGTTCGAACGGTAAACAGAAGGTTCGCGTTCGTGTAGCGTCCGAGAATGCGTTCGAACGGAACCAGACCTGATGCATTATGAAACTAAGAAAGTGCGTGGGCGTTCGTATAGCGTTCGTAAACGCGTTCGAACGATAAACAGAAGGTTCGCGTTCGTATGGCGTTTGATAACGCGTTCGAACGGAAATGAAACAGAATGCTCTCGTTCGTGTGGCGTTCGGGAACGCGTTCGAACATAAGTAAGACCTGATGCATGACAAGGCAAAACACATGCGCGTTCGAGTTGCGTTCGTAAATGCGTTCGAACGGGAACGGACCTGATGCATGAAATGGGACGCAATACATAAACAACAAAATAAAGGGGCGCGGCGAAGTACTGCCGTAAAGGTGGCCTTTTGGGGCTCTTGATCTCTCAAAGAGAGGACCTTTAGACCAACATACTAAGCCCATGCGCTCGACCGAATCAGGCATACATAGAATGAAAAGCAATAATATTAAACATAGTGTGCCCGATTGAACGTATCTTGTATCCAACCGAACACACATCAACCGGCGCGGCGAAGCCTCGTGGTAAAGGGCTTTAGCCCCTCCCCATAGGGGATCTCACATCGCACTTACTAAGCCCATACGTTCGATTGAATCATGCATACAAAAATAAAGACAATCATGTCAAACTAGGTATGTCCGATTGAACGTATTTCGCATTCAACCGAACACACATCAATCGGTGCGGCAGAGCATCGTGGTGAAGGATTTTAACCCTCCAATTAGGGAACCTTTCATCGCACTTACTAAGCCCATGCACTCGATCGTATCATACGGGAATGAACAACATGCAGAATTTAAATGACAAGAATTAAATAAACCAAAGCAACACAAAACAAGAGAAGGTGCCGTTTACTCAAGTGATACGTGGAGTTGTGTCCCAAGTACAGACCGCACTACCGTCCATTCGGATTCGGCTACGGAATTTACGTCTGGGTTTCCATCCTATATACCACAAGAGACAACACTCTTCCATTTCATTCAAGCCACAACATGCATCTATAAACGACTCTCATGCGAATAAAATTCAATAATGAAAGAAACGAATATAAACTAATGAAAAAGTGCCCTCAGGTCTAACCTTTTAAGTCGTCTCTCGGACTCGCGTTTCACGAAGATCGGAAGGGGTAATGCTCCGCAACTCTTCTGGTTCACTGGTTCACTGCTCTCGTTCGTTGTCTTACTATTTTGGGTCGTCGTCCTCCGTCTTTTGCTGCTGTTTTGACTCCGATTCGCTGCCGCTGCTACTGTTTTGCTGCTGTATTTTAGTTACTGTTTTTGGGATGTTTTGGCTACTGTTTTGGGTGTTATTTTCGGTGGTGTTATGGTGTGGTTCGGGGGCTGTTTTATGTGTGTGTTTATGGCTACTGTATGCGTGTTTTAGGGCTGTTTGGGATGTGTTTTTCGGTGAGGTGAATGGGCTGTTCGGGATGTGTTTTGGTCAAGGCGATGGGGATTCTTTGGTTTGTGATCTTTTTGTTATTGAGAGTGAGGGAGAGTTGTGTCTATGAGCTAGCTAGGCTTTTTTTTTTTTTTGAATGAGCTAGGGTTGAGAAGGTTGGTGAAGGGTTCTTTTTATAGCAAAGGGTTAGGCTTGACAAGGAAAGGGATTTGATTGGCTTGGATAAGGGAAGTCAAAGATTGAGGGGGGACAAATCTTGGCTAGATAGGGAAGGTTGAATATTTAGTTTATGTTGATTAGGCATACAATATTTTAAGTTTGGGAATAATATATTGGTTGATTGATTTTAACTTGGTATGATTATATTTGATTGGCTTGGATTAGGCATTTAGTTTGTTGATTGATTTTAATTAGGCATGCAATTTCTTTAATTTGTGTAAGTATTTTATTTAATTTGGTATGTGATTTTTAGATTTGTTTTTGATTTCACCATGTGTTAAATATGTGTTTTAAGTGGGCTTGGGCGTGTGGGCCAAAGTTTGGGCGAATTGGGCTTGATGTGAGGCTAGCAGCAAAACCAGAATTACCGACACCGTTCGAACGCCTCATCGAACGTGGCACGAACGTCCGCAATCTGCCTTACGTTCGAACGAAGTAACGAACGTAGCACCAACGAAAACAGTGAACCTTGTTTATTCCGAATTCCCCTTCCGACGTCCATTTTCCGCGACCTCCGTGACTTAAAAGGTAGTGTCTCCAGAATGAGACTCATCATAGGGACTTATGTGTAAAAATGCAGTGCCTACAGTCGCCCCCACTTTGATGGGACTTGTGTAATGTGCAACAGTGACAATCCTATCAAAGTTATGCAATGCATTTTCACTTACCTGGTTTGCTAGCTGCCACTTGACTTACCATGTGTTGAGTTGAGTTGATTTGGATGGTGAGGTGCTGCGACCCCTGGTTCATTCCCGAACCGTGCTTCCATTCTTGGAGTGCCATTCTCGGCCTGTTCATTCCTGAACTGTATTGAGATGAGGCTTTATTCCTCCCGAGCTTTATTCCCGAACTGTTGAGATGAGGCTTTATTCCTCCCGAGCTTTATTCCCGAACTGTGTTGACATTAGGCTTTCTTCCCCTTGAGCTTTGTTCTCGAGCTGTATTGAATGTAGGCTTTCTTCCTGAACTGAACTGAATGTAGGCTTTCTTCCTGAACTGTATTGAATGTAGGCTTTCTTCCTGAACTGAACTGAATGTAGGCTTTCGTCCTGAACTGAACTGAATGTAGGCTTTCTTCCTGAACTGTACTGAATGTGGGCTTTATTCCCGAACTGCACTGAGTGTAGGCTTTCTTCCTGAACTGTATTGAATGTAGGCTTTCTTCCTGAACTGAACTGATGTAGGCTTTCTTCCTGAACTGTATTGAATGTAGGCTTTCTTCCTGAACTGAACTGAGTGTGGGCTTTATTCCCGAACTGTGCTGACACGAGGCTTTCTTCCCCTTGAGCTTTGTTCTCAAACTATACTGATATGACGCTTTCTTCCCCTTGAGCTTTGTTCTCAAACTATACTGATATGAGGCTTTCTTCCCCTTGAGCTTTGTTCTCAAGCTATACTGGTATGAGGCTTTATTCCCGAACTGTGCTGACACGAGGCTTTCTTCCCCTTGAGCTTTGTTCTCAAACTATACTGATATGAGGCTTTCTTCCCCTTGAGCTTTGTTCTCAAACTATACTGATATGAGGCTTTCTTCCCCTTGAGCTTTGTTCTCAAACTATACTGATATGAGGCTTTCTTCCCCTTGAGCTTTGTTCAAAAACTATACTGACATGAGGCTTTCTTCCCCTTGAGCTTTGTTCTCAAACTATACTGATATGAGGCTTTCTTCCCCTGAGCTTTGTCTCAAACTATACTGATATGAGGCTTTCTTCCCCTTGAGCTTTGTTCTCAAGCTATACTTGTATGAGGCTTTATTCCTCCCGAGCTTATTCCCGAACTATACTGACATGAGGCTTTCTTCCCCTTGAGCTTTGTTCTCAAGCTATACTGGTATGAGGCTTTATTCCTCCCGAGCTTTATTCCCGAACTATACTGACATGAGGCTTTCTTCCCCTTGAGCTTTGTTCTCAAACTATACTGATATGAGGCTTTCTTCCCCTTGAGCTTTGTTCTCAAGCTATACTGGTATGAGGCTTTATTCCTCCCGAGCTTTATTCCCGAACTACACTAACATGAGGCTTTGTTCCTGGATTGTACCGAATGTAGGCTTTATTCCCGGGCCGAACTAAATATAGGCTTTCTTCCTGAACTGATATGGGCCTCGCCCTCGATCTGATACTGATATGGGCCTCGCCCTCAAACTGATATCGATATGGACCTCGCCCCTATGTTGATATTGATATGGGCCTCGCCCCCATGCTGATACTGATGCTAATATTGATGCTTCTGACTGGCTTTCATTTGCCGCTTTCTCTCTTTCTTCTTCAAAACCTGTGAACGCAAAACAAACACAAAACACAAAAAGGAATGCAAAATATGTTACGTGTATGCATGTATGCATGAGTTTTCTTATCCCGTTGGGTTAGGTTTTCTATCAATTCTCTTGATGACCATTCTTCTCTTAGGGAAAGTACCATTTCCACCTGTCTACACTGATTTGTTCCAGGAACCCGTTTCTTTCCAGGTCTAACAGTCCCACTGTCTCCATTTCCCAATTCCTGAATGGCTAACTTATCTTTTCTGCTTGCTTCTTTTGAGGATTCCCTACGTTCTGAGCATCACATTACCAAGATTGAACACACTCATGTTGCAAGTTTGAAAGTAATAGTCTTAGGCAGATAAATGAAATGATCGCCTTTATTATTGTTGAGGAAACGTTCGAACAGGTAAACAAAATCAATGTCTTTATTAAAAGTGCAAGATAAACTAGGAGAAACAACAGTGCCTTCTTCTTCAGCCCATGGTTCTTCACCATTGTTATCCTTTATTCCTATGAAGCTGAGTGGTTGAGAGTTTGGAGGACAAGGGTTTCGGGTAGGCCAGAGTTGATCATGTAGTTGGGTAGGGGATTTCTGTGTGCGTTGGGTTGTTCTTTCTCTGGGTCGGATATTGTATGGGCATCGATGAGGTTTTGGATTTCATGCCTGAGGCGGGCGCAGTTGTCGGTGTCATGGCCTTTTTCTTGGTGGAAGTGACAGTATAAGTTTAAGTTCATGTGAGGTGGCACAGGATTTGGAATGGGCCTAGGTTCCAAAGGTTTTAAGAGTCCTTGCGCCTTCAGCTTTTCGAATACCTTTGAAAGAGGCTTACCAAGGTTAGAAAATCGTCTGTTCTTAATGGCAGTGACCTCAGCAGTAGCAGGCATAGTCCCTGAATGTCCCCCAATATTCCTTCTGTTCTGTCCATAAAACTTTCTGTTCTCGGCTTCCTCCTCCTCAATATCCATAACTGTCTCCCTCAGCTGTCGAAAATCAGTAATCATCGAAGTCATTCTCCTTAGTTTGCCATAAATAGAGGCCTTGGTGCCCTTGATGATCATTTTGATCTGGTCCTTTTCTGAAGGCCGGGTCTGCATCTTCAGAAGCTGGCTCCTCCAGCGGTCCACATATTCCTTGAAATTTTCCTCCGGCTTCTGCTTGATATTTTCTAAGTCACGGAGTGACAAGTCAATCTCCAGGTCCGTGACATATTGTTTTAAGAAAGCATCAGCTAGCTCCCTCCAATCTTCCTTAACCTGCTTGTCCAGGTTATGGTACCATACTACGGGTGCCCCCTCGAGTGACATCCTAAACATTTTCTGTACCTGGCGCTGAGACAAGCCAACTGAACTCATAACAGACACATACTGACGGAGATGCACCCTCGGATCTCCATTCCCATTGAACTTAGCCAAATCCGGCATCTTAAACTACGCTGGCAACTGCTCCTCAAACTTCATTGTCTCATAATCTAGCAAATCTTCATTCTTACCCCTCATCTTGCGGGTAACGGATTCAACCCGATCCCTGAGTTTCTGTATCTCGGCTTGAGACCCAATCACTCTGTCTGTTGCATACTATGTCATATCATCATCAAAAGCGGGGATATCATCCCCCAACCCATTCGGAGGCTCCTCGCGCCTTACATTCTCAGAATTTCCCCCAGCACGGGGCACAGCCATATTTGTCATGGCAGTATTCAAGGCTTGCAACTGTTCAGTGACCTTGGCGAGACCGTTTTCCAACTGATCCATACGGGACACCTCAATATCTGATTCACTCATGTCTGTTCCCAGTATTTTGATGAGTCTTCCTTTTTTTCTAACCCAACGGGAATCTATGATGGCTTTTAGAACACAAGGGTTAACATGATGTATGTATGCATGATGTGCATAAGAGGCATATAACATATAAATCATACTAAGTCAATAAAATTTTCAAACAAGTCGGCCCATTATCATTTTAGAAGATTTTGGGCTGACTGTCATAAGAGTGAACACGTCCCAGTTTAAATGGCCCGACGAGTTCATATCTTATGGCAAGGAGCCCAACTAAATCCAAATGATAATACTCCGAACACAAGCACAAGGTGGCCCATCAACACTTAGACGCCTTTGGCCCAATAGTCATGGAATACATTCTTGTCCCAGTTAAAATGGCCCAACAAGTCCATATCCCATGACAAATGGTCCAAATGGATCCAAACGATGATGTTCCCCAAACACAAGCATAGAAGGGCGATAATGCAAACATAACATAATAATTTTTACATAATGGCCCATCAATATTTCAGAAGCCTTGGGCCCAATAGTCATGGAATACATTCTTGTCCCAGTTTAAATGGCCCAACGAGTCCATATCCCATGACAAATGGTCCAAATGGATCCAAACGAGGATGGTCCATAAGCACATTCTCAAGGAAATAATTGTTACTTTAACCATACAAACCGGTCTATGGGTGGATTTGCAAGAGTATGGACAAAGGCTCTCACCGGCGAAGGATAGCCCACAACTAGGTCTCCCCACTCAAGGTTCCAAGCGACCAAGTGGGCGTATCCCTTTTTATACACTAAGGTACGTGCCAATGAGCTATGGTGTGTGACGGACTGTCAAATGGATTTCCCGTTGTAGATTCCCCAGAGGGAAGGTGGAGCGAGGCTCACTTAAATACCCAAAGCCTCTTAGGCTCTTATCGCTTGGTGTCAGGAATAAACAACGAGTCCTCCAAATTAGTCCATCACAAAGGCTACGAGTAGATGGCTATCTAGGTGCCTTCACAGCTTTTCCTTCTAGAAAGGTAGTGAGTGAATGAAGACACCAAACCATTACCTAGCCTCAAAATGCCTTTGATTAAACCCCCATTTCATCCACTATAGACACGGTCAATTAGAACATAAATCCAAACATTACAAGATAATATTTCGGGGCCGATTCTCTATCCCCAGTGGAGTCGCCAGACTGTGGACAACAGAACCTGGACGACGCCGTTCCTAGGCTCGCGGCACTAGTTAGGAAATACTAAATAATATGGAGTCGCCACCCGGTGTGAACCGGGACAAAGATTTAAGGCCGCACTCACCCCTCGCAAGGGAAGACCTCAAACCATTGGGTTCGGAATGGTCCCTTACTTATGTCACTTGTAATGAAAGGATTTATGTAATAATTTAATCAAGCTTAAGTAACACTTATTTCCCAAGAGTATCATGCTTCTAAATTCTCACATGCAAAATAAAACTTATGCACACATTTCACATATATCTCACATTTAAAGTTGCATACTTAACATATATCAAAATAGCAACAAACATACAACTTCATTTACATATTACATTCAGGAAAATACAAGCACACATATTAACCATACAATTACACATATGGGCACTTTTCCAAGTGGTACGTTGAGTTGTATCCCAAGTACATACCGCACTACCGTCCATTCGGAATCGGCTACGGAATTTACGTCTGGGTTTCCATCCGATATACCGCAAGAAATAATACTCAAATGTTATCATGACATAAGCATATGGATTGTAATACATTAATATATTTGTATTCATACATGTGGGGATAGCTATTAGGAAAACTATGCATGAAATCTAATGAAGAGGACTCAGTTCAGTGGGTGCGCGTTCGTGTAGCGTTCGTAAACGCGTTCGAACGGTAAACAGAAGGTTCGCGTTCGTGTAGCGTCCGAGAACGCGTTCGAACGGAACCAGACCTGATGCATTATGAAACTAAGAAAGTGCGTGGGCGTTCGTATAGCGTTCGTAAACGCGTTCGAACGATAAACAGAAGGTTCGCGTTCGTATGGCGTTTGATAACGCGTTCGAACGGAAATGAAACAGAATGCTCTCGTTCGTGTGGCGTTCGGGAACGCGTTCGAACATAAGTTTGACCTGATGCATGACAAGGCAAAACACATGCGCGTTCGAGTTGCGTTCGTAAACGCATTCGAACGGGAACGGACTTGATGCATGAAATGGGACGCAATACATAAACGACAAAATAAAGGGGCGCGGCGAAGTACTGCCGTAAAGGTGGACTTTTGGGGCTCTTGATCTCTCAAAGAGAGGACCTTTAGACCAACATACTAAGCCCATGCGCTCGACCGAATCAGGCATACATAGAATGAAAAGCAATAATATTAAACATAGTGTGCCCGATTGAACGTATCTTGTATCCAACCGAACACACATCAACCGGCGCGGCGAAGCCTCGTGGTAAAGGGCTTTAGCCCCTCCCCATAGGGGATCTCACATCGCAATTACTAAGCCCATACGCTCGATTGAATCATGCATACAAAAATAAAGACAATCATGTCAAACTAGGTATGTCCGATTGAACGTATTTCGCATTCAACCGAACACACATCAATCGGTGCGGCAGAGCATCATGGTGAAGGATTTTAACCCTCCAATTAGGGAACCTTTCATCGCACTTACTAAGCCCATGCACTCGATCGTATCATACGGGAATGAACAACATGCAGAATTTAAATGACAAGAATTAAATAAACCAAAGCAACACAAAACAAGAGAATGTGCCGTTTACTCAAGTGATACGTGGAGTTGTGTCCCAAGTACAGACCGCACTACCGTCCATTCGGATTCGGCTACGGAATTTACGTCTGGGTTTCCATCCTATATACCACAAGAGACAACACTCTTCCATTTCATTCAAGCCACAACATGCATCTATAAACGACTCTCATGCGAATAAAATTCAATAATGAAAGAAACGAATATAAACTAATGAAAAAGTGCCCTCAGGTCTAACCTTTTAAGTCGTCTCTCGGACTCGCGTTTCACGAAGATCGGAAGGGGTAATGCTCCGCAACTCTTCCGGTTCATTGGTTCACTGCTCTCGTTCGTTGTCTTACTATTTTGGGTCGTCGTCCTCCGTCTTTTGCTGCTGTTTTGACTCCGATTCGCTGCCACTGCTACTGTTTTGCTGCTGTATTTTAGTTACTGTTTTTGGGATATTTTGGCTACTGTTTTGGGTGTTATTTTCGGTGGTGTTATGGTGTGGTTCGGGGGCTGTTTTATGTGTGTGTTTAGGGCTGTTGTATGCGTGTTTTAGGGCTGTTTGGGATGTGTTTTTCGGTGAGGTGAAGGGGCTGTTCGGGATGTGTTTTGGTCAAGGCGATGGGGATTCTTTGGTTTGTGATCTTTTTGTTATTGAGAGTGAGGGAGAGTTGTGTCTATGAGCTAGCTAGGCTTTTTTTTTTTTTTGAATGAGCTAGGGTTGAGAAGGTTGGTGAAGGGTTCTTTTTATAGGCAAAGGGTTAGGCTTGACAAGGAAAGGGATTTGATTGGCTTGGATAAGGGAAGTCAAAGATTGAGGGGGGGACAAATCTTGGCTAGATAGGGAAGGTTGAATATTTAGTTTATGTTGATTAGGCATACAATATTTTAAGTTTGGGAATAATATATTGGTTGATTGATTTTAACTTGGTATGATTATATTTGATTGGCTTGGATTAGGCATTTAGTTTGTTGATTGATTTTAATTAGGCATGCAATTTCTTTAATTTGTGTAAGTATTTTATTTAATTTGGTATGTGATTTTTAGATTTGTTTTTGATTTCACCATGTGTTAAATATGTGTTTTAAGTGGGCTTGGGCGTGTGGGCCAAGGTTTGGGCGAATTGGGCTTGATGTGAGGCTAGCAGCAAAACCAGAATTACCGACATCGTTCGAACGCCTCATCGAACGTGGCACGAACGTCCGCAATCTGCCTTACGTTCGAACGAAGTAACGAACGTAGCACCAACGAAAACAGTGAACCTTGTTTATTCCGAATTCCCCTTCCGACGTCCGTTTTCCGCGACCTCCGTGACTTAAAAGGTAGTGTCTCCAGAATGAGACTCATCATAGGGACTTATGTGTAAAAATGCAGTGCCTACACTAACTTTATTGTTCTAGAGGATGATGTAACCTATACTTGAACCTATGTGTTGATTGCCAATTTAATTATTATGAAGTTTTAATTCAGTTGATTTATATTATCTTGTGTTTAATGCTTCCAGTTTGTTAGCCAAAAATTAGGATGATGCATGTTTGGAATCTATCACTCGGGAGAGGGAATTTTGAATAGGATTTGGAGAATATAACCTATGAGATTTGTATAGTTCGAGAGAATCAATAATCCCTTTGAAGTCATTAACAAAGAATCACAAAGCGTAATGAAATGTTAATTACTAGATTTTTATAGGGATATCAAAGTCTATAATTGATAATATATTCACTCGGCACTTGGGATATGGAGTTAGAATAATTTAGGGTTCTTGGCTTATAAACAATGCAATTGAATAAGAATTGATTGGCATAGAAAATACATATGGGATAGCTAGCTGACACCAGACTCTAGAATCACTCTCATATTGATCTTTTCTAAATTTAACATTTTCATATTGCGCTTATTTAGTTTTTAGTCTTAATTTAGATTATTTTAAATAGTTTTCTAAATAAAGTTAGGTTTATCAACTATAGTACTTAGTGAAAATTTGATTACAATTCATATGGGTTCGACACTCATACTTATCTTTTACTAAAACTTGACACCATAAACTTGTGGTACGATAATCTCTAGGACGAGCTTATGTATTTATAGGGAAGTCCTAGAGTCCTTATTAGGGATGGCAGGCAGACCCGGACCCGGTCCGGATCCGCATGGACCCGGACCCGGTCCGGATCCGCATGGACCCGGACGATCCGGGTCCGTTAAAAATTAGGACCTGGATGAATCCGGATCCGGATTCGGATCCGGGATCGCACGGGTCAGGCCCGGATAGACGAGGGTCCCAAAAAAATAATAATTAAATACAATACAAAATAATATGCATATAAAAAATATAATTGAATATAATTAAAAAAATATAAAAGAATTGAAATAAAACTAATAAAATTGACAAAATATAAATACAAAAATAAAATAATACAATTAAAAATTTAAAAAAAAAGGTATTTGGATCCGAACCGGGTAGACCCGGGTCCGGACCGGGTGTGTATATTTATCTGGATCCGAGTCCGGACCCAGGGCAATGAAAATACTTCCGGATCCGGATTTTACCATCCCTAATTCTTATGCATGTAGAACACTGAAAACTGAAGATTTTGGACATATACCGCAGCTTCACGACGTCAGAAGTTGCGTTGCGATGCTAAATTCTCGGGAATCATGTATGGATCATGTCTGGGCGTCGCGACGCCAGGCTAAAATTCCAGGATAGTTATTTCTATGTATTTTGCTCTCCCGTGTGCTTCTGATGTGTCCGTAAGGTCCCAAAACAAGTCCATTTGCCCCAAGATCCATGTTTCAATGCTTCCTATCAATAAAACATAAAAGAAACTACAAAATACATTAAAATAACACGAAACCTAACAAAATAGTAAGCTAAGAATGCATAAATAAGTGGGTATAAACCGCACTTATCAAACACCCCCAAACTTAATATTTTGCTAGTTCCGAGCAAAAGACTAAATAAAAAATAAATAAAAATAAACAAAAATAATAAAATTAACTAGGCCATTTTCGTAGGGATCACGATTGTATTTAGCGTATGCAACAAGCCTTTAAACCCCTATGAGGCCCTAGTGGATTAGTTATATTCCCGTGAGGGCTTATAGCGACGACACCCACAAACGCCATTCACACACATACAATCATGCAAAAATAAATGATAAGTGTGGTTTGTACCCACTTATTATGGCATTCTCAGCTTATTATTTTGTTATAATTCGAGATATTTAACATGATTTATATTATTTTTATGTTTTATTTATTGGAGCATTAATATATGGATCGGGGAATAATTGCACGTGTTTTGGGAAATTTCGGGAAGACACAGGACGAGCAGGGAAGAATGGCGCCGAGGCGCCAAAATCCCATACAAATTCCAGGGAGAATGGCGCCACGGCGCCATTCATCAAAAGCATGGGCGCCGCGGCGCCCATTCATTAAGGACATATGGCGCCGCGGCGCAATTGGAATGAAACAAAAGGGCAGGCGCCACGACGCCTTCACAAGATGCAATCTCCATACAATTTCCAGGGGAATAAGCGCCGCGGCGCTGCGGGAGAAGTTTTCACGCGTATCAGGAAATTGATTTTAGGGTTTTCAATAATCCTAATGCTACCCAAAGACTCCCTGCCTCAACTATAAATATAACATTACATCCAACACTCAAGGGGAGGCTAATACACTGCGCAAAACACAGAAACACATATTTTTAGAGATCCAAGGAGAGGATTGAAGAGCGATAAGAGGAGATTAAGGCTGTGACATCCGAAAAGGAAGAGATTCAATTCGGGTTTTATCTTCTTATTTCTTTCTTAAAACTCTAATGATTTCCATTAAATTCGTGGCTTGATTATTTATTGTTTTATCTTTTGTCATGAATTTACTCCTTAATTTTGGAGAACGATTGTAATCTATGCTCAACCTTGTATTTTATTTATCAATTTTGTAATGAAGTTTTATTAATTATTTATATTCTTTTGAGTTTAATGCTTCTTGATTGCTGGCCACAATTTGAGATGATATATGTTTAGAATCTATCACTCGAGAGAGGGGATTTTGAATAGATCTAGAGAATATAACCTAGGATTTTATAGAGTTCGAGAGAATCTGTAGTCCTTTGAAGTCGTTAACATAGAATCACAAATCGTAATGAGTTATTAACTATTGGATTTTTATAGAGATATCGAAGTCTATAGTTGATAATATTTTCACTCGGCACTCGAGAGAGGGAGTGAATATTTTAGGATCTTGACTTATAAATAATATAACCGAACAATGGTAATTGGCATAACAATACAGGTGACAGTTAGGTGAAATCAGGATCCAGAGTCTCTATCGTATTAGTTCCTCCTATTTTATTATTTTTATATTTTATTTATTTATAAAAATCTTTATTAATTGTTTTCTAAATAAAGTTAGGATTATCAATTGTAGTACTTAGTGCGAGTTAACGCAATCCCTGTGGGTTCGACACTCTTTCACTGATTTATACTAAAACTTGACACCGTACACTTGCGGTACGATATAAAAATATCACAACAAGTTTTTGGCGCCGTTGCCGGGGATTGTTTGTTAATTCACATTAATACTACTACCAAGTAATTTTAGCTTTAATTTAGATTTTTATTTTTATTTTTAGTTTATTTTTGTTTTGTATTTAATTTTTATTTTTTTTTTTTATTGATTTTTATTTTTCTTTTGGTGCTTCAGTGAATGCGAAAAGCCACAAGTCTCAATTCGCTCCTGTTTGATCCTGAAATAGAAAGAACTGCGAGGAGACTAAGAAAAGAAAGGAAAATTGAAAAAGAAGCAATGGCAGCTGAAAACATAGAGAACAACCCACGCCATGTGGCAATCAGAGATCACTTCAACCGGTCCTTGATAATATATGCTCTGGGATTGCCCATCAACCAATCAACGCCAACAGTTTTGAGTTAAAACCTGCATTGATCAACATGGTACAAAGGAATCAGTTTGGGGGTTCAGCTGTAGAGGATCCCAACTTGCACTTAAGGATGTTCCTGGAGATCGCAGATACCATAAAAGTAAATGGCGTGAGTAAAGAGGCTATCAGGCTACGCTTATTTTCATTCTCTTTACGGGATAAAGCGTGGGATTGGCTGCAATCAATACAGATAGGGAGTATCATGACATGGCAGGATATGGCCACAAAATTTCTTGAGAGATTCTTTCCACCAGCTAAATCAGCTCAACTGAGGGCAGAAATCAGTGTATTTAAGCAGCTGGAAACTGAGACTTTGTATGAAGCATGGGAGCGCTTTAAGGATTTACTACGAAGATGCCCACAACATGATTACGCAGATTGGGTCCAGATTCAGTTGTTCTATAATGGGTTGAATGGTCCGAATAGGACTGTGGTTGATGCAGCAGCTGGGGGAGCTCTATTCAGGAAATCAGCTGAGGAAGCGCACAATTTATTGGAAGAAATGGCCATTAACCATTATCAATGGCCAAGTGAACGCGCTACTGTAACCAAAGTGGCTGGGATTTATGAAGTAGACCCTCTTGTGGCACTTACAGCTCAGATTTCCACCTTGGCCACTCAAGTAGCAGCCCTGACAAAACCACGAGTATCATCTATTGAATCAGCGGCAGCTACAAATATGCAGTTAGTGGAAGGAAACCCGAACATTGAACAAGTCCAATATGTGAACAATCGGAACTTCAACAGCTATAGAGGAAATCTTATGCCTAACCGTTATCATCCAAACCTGTCATATGCAACCACAGAGAATACTTTGCAGCCTTCTTCTGGTTTTGACTATCAAAGAGCTGAGCAGAAATCTTCTTTAGAAGACTTCATGAGCACGTTTGTTACTAGTACTTCAGCGAGATTCGAGAAGAATGAGTCAAGGTTAAATAATATTGAGATACACATGGAAAATATGGAGGCCACAATGAAGTCCTTAGAAACACAGGTTGGACAAATTGCATCCTCCATAACTAAGCAGCAGTAGGGGTATTTGGACAAAACTGCCACAGCCGCCAAGCTATCTTTTTCATGTCAAAGCAGTCAGTGGATACAAAAGAAGAAGCTACCATGACCACCATTTGGGTGGTTGCGTCTGGCTGAAGACGTTAAACTTAGCGCTAGCGGGGAGGCAACCCTTGCATTTCTTTTATTATTATTTTCTTACTTTTTATTTTATTTTATCTTATTTTATTTTATTGTGTGCTATTTATTTATTTGCATGTTATTTATGCAGGTAGCATGAGACACAAAGCCCGCGCAACCAAATTCTAACCAGCAAGAGTCTGATCAACTCCATGCACGGTAGTGTTGTTCCTTACTCTTGTTCTTTAAATTTTTATCTTACATTGAGGACAATGCAAATTTTAAGTTTGGGGGTGTGTGCATGTTGCTTACTTGTTATTTAGTTGTTTAAATTTTGTTATTTAGTTATTTAAATTTATTGAAAAAAAAAAAAATTTGTTTTAGTCTTTGATAGTAAAGCATAAATCTTGTGATAATATTGTTTGTTTATGGGTGAAATTTTAGAAACGATAAGTGCCTAATTTACTTTTATCTGATGCCTTGAATAATTGATCTATGTTAGACTCGTAAGCACTTAAAAATAGGTTTTTAGCAGTAAAACTTAAGTAGTTGACAAGGTGGTCAGTTGAAGAAATTGCATGTCGATGAATGACCGTTTGCTTAGATATCTATCTTGGTTTGCTAGTGTTATGAAGTATGGTATAGCTAAAAAAGAAAAAGAAAAAATGTCTCTAAAGAAAGAAAATAAACCACCTATAACCGATAAGCGTGAAGCTACCCATGGGCGAGTATTAGGACCACCATGAGGAGAAATGCTACCTTAAAGGGTAGGTGAGTTGAAAAAAAAAAAAATTGCAAAAATGAGAAAAGAAAAAAGAGACAAGAAAATAAAAGAAAAACCATACCATACCGAACACAAAATAAGGCAATTACAAAGCATAATTGAGATATCTAGGTTGGTTTGACCCATCGATTCTAATTTTTAACGAAATCATTGAGTTAGCTTACTTAAGATCAAAGCTGTGAATGAACCTTTACACACACACACCTTGAGTCTAGCTTAGATAATTTATTCAATAATTTGGATTCGAGTTGCAATTGCGTACTTTGAAGGTTCTCTAATTTCATTTATAAGCTTTCTTTGAGGATATATTTATGCGTAACTATCGAGACTATGTTTTGTTATTTTTTATTTTTGCATGATTGTGTGTGAATGACGTTTGTGGGTGTCGTCACTGTAAGCCCTCACGAGACTATAACTCGTCCACTAGGGTCGCCTAGGGGTTTAAAGGCTTGTTGCATATGCTAAATGCAATCGTGATCCCTACGAAAGTGGCTTAGTTAATTTAGTAATTTTTATTTATTTATTTGAATATAGTTTTTTTATTTTATCTTTTGCTCGGGACTAGCAAAACCTTAAGTTTGGGGGTATTTGATAAGTGTGGTTTGTACCCACTTATTATGGCATTCTCAGCTTATTATTTTGTTATAATTCGAGATATTTAACATGATTTATAATTTATTTTATGTTTTATTTATTGGAGCATTAATATATGGATCGGGGAATAATTGCACGTGTTTTGGGAAATTTCGGGAAGACACAGGACGAGCAGGGAAGAATGGCGCCGAGGCGCCAAAATCCCATACAAATTCCAGGGAGAATGGCGCCACGGCGCCATTCATCAAAAGCAATGGGCGCCGCGGCGCCCATTCATTAAGGAACATATGGCGCCGCGGCGCCAATTGGAATGAAACAAAAGGCAGGCGCCACGGCGCCTTCACAATGCACAATCTCCATACAATTTCCAGGGGAATAAGCGCCGCGGCGCTGCGGGAGAAGAGTTCACACGCGTATCAGGAAATTGATTTTAGGGTTTTCAATAATCCTAATGCTACCCAAAGACTCCCTGCCTCAACTATAAATATAACATTACATCCAACACTCAAGGGGAGGCTAATACACTGCGCAAAACACAGAAACACATATTTTTAGAGATCCAAGGAGAGGATTGAAGAGCGATAAGAGGAGATTAAGGCTGTGACATCCGAAAAGGAAGAGATTCAATTCGGGTTTTATCTTCTTATTTCTTTCTTAAAACTCTAATGATTTCCATTAAATTCGTGGCTTGATTATTTATTGTTTTATCTTTTGTCATGAATTTACTCCTTAATTTTGGAGAACGATTGTAATCTATGCTCAACCTTGTATTTTATTTATCAATTTTGTAATGAAGTTTTATTAATTATTTATATTCTTTTGAGTTTAATGCTTCTTGATTGCTGGCCACAATTTGAGATGATATATGTTTAGAATCTATCACTCGAGAGAGGGGATTTTGAATAGATCTAGAGAATATAACCTAGGATTTTATAGAGTTCGAGAGAATCTGTAGTCCTTTGAAGTCGTTAACATAGAATCACAAATCGTAATGAGTTGTAACTATTGGATTTTTATAGAGATATCGAAGTCTATAGTTGATAATATTTTCACTCGGCACTCGAGAGAGGGAGTGAATATTTTAGGATCTTGACTTATAAATAATATAACCGAACAATGGTAATTGGCATAACAAATACAGGTGACAGTTAGGTGAAATCAGGATCCAGAGTCTCTATCGTATTAGTTCCTCCTATTTTATTATTTTTTATATTTTATTTATTTATAAAAATCTTTATTAATTGTTTTCTAAATAAAGTTAGGATTATCAATTGTAGTACTTAGTGCGAGTTAACGCAATCCCTGTGGGTTCGACACTCTTTCACTGATTTATACTAAAACTTGACACCGTACACTTGCGGTACGATATAAAAATATCACAACAATAAATATAAAAGCAAATAAAATAGTCACAGTAGTTAGACATAATATTCTCCTCAAAAAATGTCTACTAATGAAATCAAAGAACCTTCAAATTACTCAATGCAACTAAAATCCAAGTTATTGAATAAAGTATCTAAGCCAGACTCACAGTGTGTGTGTGAAGTTTCGTTCACAGCTCGACTCTTAAGTAAGCCAACTCAATGATTTCGTCTAAAAATTTGAGATTTGATGGGTCAAACCAACCTAGATATCTCAAAAGTACTCTGTAATTGTCTATTCTGTGCTCAGTATGGTACGGTTTTTTCTTATTTTTCCTTTTCATTTCATCATTTTTTCAACACACCTACCCTTTAAGGTAGCATTTCTCCCCATGGTGGTACTAACACTCGTCCATGGGTAGCTTCACGTTTATCGGTTATAGGTGGTGTAACTTCTTTTTTTTCTTTTCAAAATTTCTTTTCTCAAAATTTCTTTTTTTTTCCTCTTATTTTTTAACCATACCATACATCATAACACTAGCAAATCGAGATAGACATCTAAGCAAACAGTCATTCATCGGTAAGTAATTTCTTCAACTAATCACTTTGCCAACTACCTAGGTTCTTATGCTAAAAACCTTTGTTAGGTGCTTACGAGTCTAACTTAGATCACCTACTCAAGGCATCAGATAAAAATCAATTGGGCACTTATCATTTCTAAGATTTCATTATAAAGCATACAAAACTCATCATTAGACTTATGCTTCACTATTAAGGATTAAAAACTAATTTTTTTAAAAAAAAAAATAACAAGAACTATCACTACATGCACACACCCCCAAACTTAAAATTTTCATCATCATCAATGTAAGATAAACATAAAGAAACAAAATTAAGGATAACATTATCGTGCATGGAGTTGATCAGGTTCCTGCTGGTCAGAATTTGGTTGTGCGAGCTTTGTGTGTTGCACTAATACCTGCATAAATAGAAATGTAAACTAATAAACTATCAAAAAGTACATAATAAAATAAAACTAAAGTAAATAAAAATAAAAATAAAAATAAATAACAACAAGGGTTGGCTCCCCGCCAGCGCTAAGTTTAACGTCTTCAACCAGACGTAACCACCCAAATGGTCATGGTGGCTTCAATGTAGCAGACCAGGTAGTCTCATGTGCCTTCTTCTTTGGTATCTACCGGTTGTTATGACATGAAAAAGACAGCTTGACGGGCTGTGGCAGTTTATCAATGGATGGTCCCCCATGATCTACTGATGGTTCAGCTATTGACTCTACCATTGGGCCAATTTCTGCAGATTTTCCTCCAGTTTGAATTTCTAAGCTGTACATTCGGTAATATTTGATTGACCACTTTTTGAGCTTTCGAGGGATCATTCTTAGGCGAGTATTGACTCTTGATTTCCTATTTTTACGGCGCTTTGAGAGTGATTACAGTTCTGGCTGCAGAATATATTCTTTGTTTTGCTTAACTATGCTCGTTGGTTGCTTAACTGCTGGTTCACCCTACATGTTGGTTTGAATACATGGAGACGCACTTAACACATAGTCATTGTCCCTTGCAAATCCCTTCTCTATAACATCTAACCTGCGACATTCTTCAGCACCTTGAGGACTCGGCATGGCTCTAAAAATATTAAAGGTGACTTCTTCATCTTGAACTCTCATTTTCAATTCACATTTCTACACATCAATGATCGCTCTGTCTGTTGCCAAGAAAGGTCTCCAAGGATGATTGGGACGTCATAATCCTCCTACATATCAAGAACAAGAAAGTCAGCAGGAAAATAGAACTTATCCACTTTAACCAACACATCTTCTATTATTCCTCGTGAGTAGATGAGAGATTTTATCTGCTAGTTGTAATGTGACCGTGGTTGGCTTTGACTCACATATGCCCAATTATTTGTAGATGGATAAGGGCATGAGATTGATACTTGCACCCAAATCGCATAGTGCCTTACCAAAATATCGAATCCTAATAGTGCACAGTATGGTAAAACTTCCAGGATCCTTTAGCTTTGGAGGGAGCTTCTTCTATATGATGGCACTACACTCTTCTGTGAGTGCTACTGTTTCAAAATCAGCCAGTTTCCTCTTCTTGGACATCATCTCCTTCATAAACTTCACATAGTTAGGCATTTGTTCCAAAACGTCTACGAATGGGATGTTGATGTGGATTTTTTTTTAAAGATGTCTATGAACTTGGAAAACTGATCATCTAACTTTTTCTTTTGAAAGCGCTGACGGTATGTCAAAGGTGTCTTCGGGATGGGGTGGCTTATATGGAGGAGATGCTACACTGTTTTATTTTTTTGTTATTGTTTCTTCCTGAATTTCTTCCTCTTTGTCTTGACTGACTTGGTCCTTAATGGCATCTCTAATCTCTACACCACTCCTGAGGGTAATGGCCTGACACTGCTCCTTAGGATTGACTTCGGTATTGCTAGAAAATACTTCTTTCTATTGATTAACCATGAAAGAAGCAATCTGCCCAATCTGCACTAATAAAGAATTCATTGTTGCCCCCTATATTTCCCATGTGTGTTTCAATATTATTCAGCCTCGACTCATTCTTCTCAAACCTCTCTGAAGTTTTAGCAATAAATGTGCTCATGAGGTCTTATAGGGAAGGTTTCTGCTCTAATCTTTGATTGTTAAAGCCAGAATGAGGTTGCAAGATATTCTCTGTGTTAGTATATGACAAGTTCGGATGATAATAGTTAGGCATATGATTGCCTCTATGGTTGTTGAAGTTTCTATTGTTCACATATTGGACTTGCTCATATCCTCCGTCAGGTAAGAGCATTTTATTCGTAGCAGCAGCTTCAATAGATGGTTGGCCTTATTGATTGGTCAATGTTGCTAGATGAGTCGTGAGGGGTGACACTTGAGCTGTAAGTGCAATAATATGATATACCTCATATATACCAGCCACTTTAGTCACAGTATAGCATTCACTTGGACATTGGAAATTATTAATAGCCATCTCCTCTAGTAGAGCATAGGCATCTTCAGCAGATTTCTTGAACACGATTCCTCCGACAGCTGAATTGACCATGGTTCTATTAGGACCATTCAACCCATTGTACAGGAAATATCGAGAGATTTAATCAGAATTACATCAATAAGGATAAGTTTGAAAACCTTTCCTAAATTAGTCGGCTATGATAGGAACTCAACTTAACTCTATTATACCAATAGAAATTAAGTTTAATGGGTGATAACAAGTTATAGATCAGCGATTGAGTTACTAAAGTAAATATTTAGTAACTATATAAAGGATGATGAGTTTTACTTTTAATAAAGTTAAGAATGTGAAAGGAACTCCACTTATGTGAACATGAGAAATGATGATGCTTCTAACAAAGTATATGAGGTTGATATTTGTAAATGTTTCACTGAAATGATATAATACAAGGCTGTAAAAAGTGTTGATTGATTTATAAGAACTTTTGAAAATCAATTATTATTATGTGCAAACTGTATCTTCCAGTGTTAACACTTAAAATTTAGGTTCAGCAATATAGTCAACCTAAATTTTATTAATGCTTTGAAGTATTGGTTCTAGCTAAAGGTTCAAGTTGAAAAATACTTGTATTTATACATTATAACATAAATTGATTTTTAGATTGATAAATAAACCAAATGATGGATTGTTGTTGAATTTCGATATACACACACACACATACATACATACATACATATACATATACATATATACATATACGTATAAATATACATATACATCTGTATATACACACACATACACATTCAATAAAATATAGTTAATTTATCAATGTAAGATATTATATGATATGACATATTGGTTCGGTTATTGCCATACACTGACGCATTGGGGATTGACCTTCCCGACCCCAAATAAAAATGAAATTCAAAGATAAAATTAATCGAAATAGCTGATTTCGTGTCCTCTAGAATGAAAAAGACATTATGCCTTACATTGTCGCGACAATGGGTAACATTGACGCGACAATGAGAGTAAAAAATGTAAAGATACATTCTGACTAATATTATTGCGCTAATGGTTACTCATTGGTGCGACAATGAGACACTAATATAAAAAATGCTCTTTTACATATATTGTCACGCCAATGAGTAAGTCATTGTCACGATAATATGAAACTCGTGCATATTGTCGCGACAATGGCTTGTCATTGGCGAGATAATGGGACGTTGGTTCAGAAAAATATGACTAAAATGTATGTCTTTTATAGGCCAATCTTGGTTGTCTATATATAGATCACGAAAATGATTCATCAAATATAATAATTTTCATATCATAGTTCTCAAGTAGATATTTAACAAAATATTGTGTTGCATCTTTAAATTTTTTATTGTATCATAGAATAAATTTGCTTGCAACTCTTACAACACATAGTGGGGCAAATATTATTTTAAGAAAGTATTAGAAATGCCTCAAAGAGTAAATTCCCGACTACATCCCCATCGTTGTCCCAGAATCCCACGATCAGACATGTATCCATTATTTGTCCTCAGCAACATGCAAATATATTAAAGGAAATTTAGTCATTTGCTAAAAAATGCCACAATATTTGGGTTTTGTAAAAATAATCATTCTCCGAAATGGACTTTGGAGAATCCATATTCTCTGAAGTTCACACCGAACTTTTTTTATTTGAAATTTTGAAGATCCAAAGTTTTTACTTTAGGGATCTGAAGTATTATTAAAGAATATTTTTCAAACGCAGACAATGTTTTCATGATAGGTATCGAAATTGATAATGATTCGATTATTTAATTATTTTTATTTATCTGTTTGGTAGGTCGTTGTGCTACACAGAACCAGCAGCCATATGATGATCATGTTTCTGATGATCCTCTAGTAAGCTCCGATGGTGCTGGCCCATATCACGGTTCTCATCCTACAGGTGATCCATTAGTCACTTTATTACGTGACCGGGTGATTGCGATAGAGGAGGATCAAACGAGTATCGATGAGCGACAAGAGAATGGAGGATCGACAGCAAGGAATAGAACGATCATTAAATGAGGCGTTAGAACTTCTGAGAAGGATGTCAGCCGAGAGAGATACAAGGTCTGATGATGTGTTGACTGATATTGATTTTGATTATATGTATTCTTTTATATAAATTATTTTCATTTTGATGTGTAGTTAACTATTTTGATATATAGTTAATTGTTATATATATATATATATATATATTATATATATATATATATAGATATATATGTATGCATGTATACATATACATACATACATACATATATATATATACATACATACATACATATATATATACATACATATACATACATAAATTATTTTCATTTTGATGATGTGTAGTTAACTATTTTGATATATAGTTAATTGTTATATATATATATATATATATGTGTGTGTATGTATGTATGTATGTATGTATGTATGTATGTATTATTTTACATATAACTCCCAAAATCCAAAAAAAAAAAAAAAATTTGTAAAATTATTCAAAAAACAAATCATAAATAAATTTAATTTTTATATATTATTTAAAAATATATATTTTAATAATATTTCAGATTTTAGAAATTTCAAATTAAAAAAAACATTCGGCGTAGACTTCAGAGTTCGAAAAATGTGGTTATTTTTATAAAACTAGTAGCTAAGATTAAATAAACGAAGTTTAGTTATGTTGTGGGTCGAATATTAAATATTAATGTTCTGCTTTTACTTGAAGATTGAAGTTGTTTTTGCCGGGAAAGAGAGATTTTCATGTGAGTAATGATACTCTCAAAAAAAGAGTAACACTAAATTTAACACAAAACGGCATTCACTCTCCGCGTTTCATCAATTCATTCTATTTGAATCAAGAAAAAAATAATAAACGACTGACATATTGGCAACGAAATCTAAAACAAAAATGATATACATACATAAATTTTTCCCTAAAGTTTGCCATACTCTCTCATTGTAGCTACAATAAGTTACTGTAGTTCACTGTAGCAACAGTGAGAATGTTGGGAAAATTTTCGGGAAAAGTGTATGTATATCATTTCTCAATCTAAAAAAGCCAAGTCTCAATCAAGCAAACCACCACCACCCATCATCATCCCAAAAAAAAAAAAATTCAGATCATCTTCCTCACAATCATCATCACTAGAAACCAGATTCGGTGATGTGGTTATTTTTATAAAACCCAAGTATTGTGGCTAAGAAAGATCTTTTTAGATAATATCTTAAACTCAAGTTCTCTTAGGGGGATGTATTGAATTGTGTTTTTAAAAGACTATTTTAAGTTAAATAAGTTTTGTGGTATTCAATTAAGACTTTTAAATAATCTAAAAAGTTTTGTGGTATTCCATTAAGACTTTTAGGACTTTTTAAATAGAGTGTCCAAATCCGGTGGTATTCAATCAGGACTTTAAACAAATAATAAAAAGTCTTATGATATTGAAAAACTTGTTGATTTTGAAGGATTTTTTTATATATGGGATTGTGTGAGACTTTTTAGTAGAAAGTATAAATATCAAATCCTATAAAAAATCACACCCTAACCCATCAGACTTTTGACAGGAGATTTTTTTGAGGCTAGAGAAGAGAAGAAAAACAGACTTGTGAACTCTTCGTGAACAAGGTACTTTTGTGTTCCAATTTTTTATTATGTGTGGATCGATTTTATTTGTGAATGAAAAATAGATAGATTGATGATCTAGGTTTATTCCTGAAACATTTGATTGTTGTATCTTTTTCGTTGTTGTTGTGTCCTTTATTGAATCTCTCCGATTTTAAAGATTAAAAACTTCCAGTGTGATTTTTCAACCTTAAAAAAATTGTTGTTTTTGTAAAGTGCTTACTCTCTTAACTCACAACAATCTGTAAAATGGATTTAGAAGTAGTATTCACATATCAATTTCAGAATAAAATAATTAATGATGTGAACGAATTAAAAGCTTTTAATCTCAGGCTGAAAGCCATTTTGAACGAATATATACCAAACCTATATATTTTAATCATGTTAGGATTTGTTGAACTATTTTTTTATCATTCTCCTTTAGGTTTTACTTTGATTGAATTAATTCAGTTATAATTTGGTTGAACTATTGTTATTATAATTTTTTTGTTTAAGAAATTTGAATATTAGCTTTTACTTTGATGAATATTTGATGTGCACGGGATGATTTATTGGTATCAATTTATAAGTAAAAAATATTTATTAAAAAAAATGTCATAAAATCTTATAAGTCATTACATTCTTTAAATGTCTTTTAAAATCTACTAGACTTATTTATCGATAAATAATCTTTTAAAATCTCAATTGAATACACCCCCTAAATTCACTAAAGCCCACAAAATTAGTCAAAATATGGGTCACTGCCAAGCCCACCCATCTGCCCCCGCGTCTAAAAAGCGTACCAGTTGGCTGCCACGTAGGCTCTTCGTTCTTTATAAACTCTCTCCCCCCAGAAGTCAAACCCATACATAATTCGTCTAAAAGCTTCCTAATGAAAGAACTTATTATGAACTACGAAGAAGAACACATTGTCATGGTCTCTGCTTTGAAGCAAGTAATCGTTGGCCACATTGATGATGATGATGATACCAAGAAAGATCAAGTTTCACGCACAATGTTATTAACGGTCCCAGATGGTGAAACGTGTCAGGTATGCAAAATAAAAGGCTGTCTTGGCTGCAACCTTTTCCAGCCCAGCGAAGTGAAAAACGAGAAGAAAGAGACGAAGGCGAAGAAGAAGAAGAAGAAGAAGAAGAAGAATTACAGGGGAGTTAGGCAGAGGCCATGGGGAAAATGGGCAGCTGAGATAAGGGACCCTCGACGAGCTGCACGTGTGTGGCTGGGCACGTTTGAGACGGCTGAGGCAGCTGCCAGGGCTTACGATAGGGCAGCCATTGAGTTCAGGGGACTTAAAGCAAAGCTTAATTTTCCATTATCAGATTACATTATAAAGACTAGTATTGAATGTGGACAAACGAGTAAGGTTAAGTCAAATGTTGCAAAGAACAATACAGAGACAGAGGCCATGGAAATGGAAATGGGGGAGAGTAGCAGTAAGCAAGAGAATAATGACGATGAGTATTTCGAGATGTTCACAGAGAATGAGCTGAGAGAGATGATGGTAATGGACGATTCCATATGACTACCGATCAGTTAAGAAAGAGTGTGAAAATAAAGTCATTGAGTCTTTGAATTCTCAATGTTGCGTTTCTTTTTTAAAGTTATTGTGTTAGGACTTAGAATTTCTGTGTTTTGTATTGATTTTTTATATATATATTTATAATTTATGAATAGTAATTTATTTCCTCCTCACGGATTGAGTGAGTGAGGTTAGAATTCTAAATCTCTTGTACCACTTGGAATCAACTAGCAGCTACGATTAAATAAACAAAGTTTAGTTATATATGTTGTGGGTCGAATATTCAAATATTAATGTTCTGCTTTTACTTGAAGTTTGAAGCTGTTTTTGCCGGGAAAGAGAGATTTTCATGTGGGTAATGATACTCTCAAAAAAGAGTAACACTAAACGACATTCAGTCTCCGCGTTTCATCAATTCATTCTATTTGAATTAAGACAACAACATATTGGCTAAAAAATCTAAAAAAAAAAAAAATCAAAGTCTCAATCAAACAAACCACCACCACCCATCTTCATCCCCAAAAAAAAAAAAAAAAAAAAAAAAATTGCAGATCATCTTCCCTACAAGCATCATCACTAGAAACCAGATACGACTTTCACCCAAACATCATCTCACAGCCACGTCGTAACCAAGAGCTGCCTTCTCACAACTACGTAGGAGAAGAAGCATCTTGAGACTGTACTGCCCCAGTTTTGTATTTGGGCCGTCGCTATTCTCTCTATCCTCTAATTAGACAGGGAGCTTATTCTTCTTTACCAAGAGAGTTTCTTCTGGTAAAATCTGCAACTCATCAAAAACAAAGCATAAATCAAACCCCATAAACCAAAATTTTAAAGCAAAATCTCTATCTATTTGTTAACATCAAAAAAAAAAAAAAAACTTTGTACACAAAATTTTTTTTGCTATTTGATTTCTTACCGGAACCGAAGTGTGTAAAATAAAAAAAAACAAAAAATCTTTCTTTATTCTGATTACATAGAAATGATTAAATTTTACATCTTTCACTTAGAATTATCCATATGATGCATACACAAATTACCCAATAAAATTTTCCCAAAAACCATTTTCTATTGACACAAATAGAGTGAGTACCCACAATCAACTATGTTCACAAATGATCATTGACTAAGCTTCTGCAGTTCATTTTCTATAAAATCCACAAATAGAAACATGTATAAATCCAGTTTCTTTCTAATCCTGTCAATTTCTTAGTAAAAAAATAGATAAATACAATGATCTTTGGCTCTTCATCATCGGGTTGGGCTACTATCATTTCACTCTAATCTCCTTTTAAGGATTGAGATTTAACCAAATAAATCCAATGTCCATTATCTTGACAACACATTAATGAATTTGATGAGTGGCTTTTGTGTTGTCAAGATAATAACCATTGGATTTATCTTCACTAAATCATAATCCTTATAAGGAGATAAACGAGATAGAGTGAAAGGATGATAGCCATTCCCCATTTTACAACCACAGGTCCACAGCCGCGTATCAATCTGAAAGCTAGAGACCATCTTTACCCAAGAACCGTCTCACAGCCACGCTGGAGAAGAAGCGTCCATGTAGATCTGTCATTTTTTGTTGTCTCTGATGATGAAGGGGAATGACTATCATCCTTTCACTCTATCTCCTTTATCTCCTTTTAAGAATTATGATTTAGCCAAGATAAATCCAATGATTATTATCTTGACAACACAAAAGCCATTCATCAAATTCATTAATGTGTTGTCAATATAATGGTCATTGGATTTATTTTGGTTAAATCTCAATCCTTAAAATGAGATAAAGGAGATAGAGTGGATGATAGTAGTCCAACCCTGTAAAATGCTATCGTTTGTGACATTTTGTCTGGTACAAATTTAATGAATGGGTTATTTTTACATACCTCCCCTCGGGTATCATCTAATTACACATTGATAGAATGTATTCATGTATAATCACTTACCTCCCATGGTGTTATAATACTGTTTATTTGACCTTTATTTGACTGTCAAAATGACAAAAACACCCTTGAAAAAATCTCACATTGAATAATATTTTAAAAATAAAAATGTTACTGCAATTAAGGATGACAATGGGCCGGGCCGCACGGGCTTTATCCGGATCGATTTTTTATTAATAAAAAATTATATAATTTTTAAATTTATTATATAAATATTTATATAAACCTTTTTTATTATATAAATATATAAAATATTTTTTTAAGCCCGGGTTTAATGTGGTGAGCCAGCCCGAATCGTGCCTCTATTTCTAAGGTCCGATCCAGATTTTTTTGCCTCCAGGTGGGCCGGACCGGACCCGGACTTTTCTGTTATCCTTAACTGCAATTGGCAGAAAGAGAGTGAAATTTCAAAGCCATCCCATTTCCAATTATAACTTCATCACCTATATTTCTATTTCTATTTATAACTTCATCTTCTACATTTCTATTTCTATTTGCAAATCCTATTAATTCTTATCCAAGGCACATTCCTTTGCATCTATATTAATTAGATATATAAGAAAAGAAATTTAATTCAACTCTCATCTAAATTATGAATCTAATTTATATTCAAATCATCTAATCAAACGTTAATTATAAAGAAAATCTTTTAAGAAATAGAGGAAAAGCCTTGCCATTTTACTCCCTCTAATTTCTTTAATCTTTTACCATCTTATTTGAGAACCAAAGGAAAAATTATTATCAAGAACAAAAATAAAAAAGGAGAAGAGAAGTATCGTCAAATTAAAGTTGAAACCCTAAAAGTTAAAATTTGATTCTTCCAAATTTTAAAATATTCAAATATTATTTTACTAATTTGCCCTCATATATTGTCTTTATACGAAACCATATACCACCAAAGGGAACGTAAGTGATTATACATGAATACATTCTATCTATGTGTAATTAAATCATACCTCAAGGGAGGTATGTAAAAATAACCTTTTAATGAATTGGTGAAATACAGAGTGGATGTCGTTTTTTGCTTGATTCAGTGTCATCCCTATTTTTTGGTGCAACATAGGTATGGGTAATGTAGTATCATCAATAAATCAATAAATGACATGTAAGATTTAAAATTCATATTTTTAATTATTTTTTAATATTTTAGCACGCATGACAATAATTAATTGAATTGTTACACAGATGATATGATATCTCTAGATTTTCTCCTTTTGGGGAGTATCATTATTCTTTTCATGCACACCTAAAAACATATACTAATTGGCTCAGGATTTGCCAAGCCTGACTCAGATCTCTTTACTTATGAGTTAAGTTTTTTTTTTTTTTTTTTTTTTTTTTTCCTTAAAAAAAATTAATGCTTAAAAAAGTTAAATGTTGTGCAAATTCTTAAAAAAAGGTCAAAACAATTATGACTCTCATAATTTAATCTGAGCATAAATGATTGTATCATTTAGTCCACATATTTGTAAAAATAAATATATACATAATAAAGTAATGTTATTACAAGTTTATCACAAAAAATATTTTTAAAAACTGTATTTTTTTTAACTTTAAATTTAAAAATTAAATCTCTCTCTAATGTAAATTATTTCAAGAAAAAAAATTAAATATTATTGATTTACAAATCATAAACTTCAAAATAAAAATCATGATTGATATGTTTCGACCAAAAAATGGGTAAAAAATACCATTATATTTATAAGTTACATATAAGTCTTTTTAAATATTCATATCTCCTTCATATGTCATTCAAATTACAATATGTAAGATATTATATATAATTAACATTCACACCTACAATTTTCATCAAGAAATCTATCTCAAATTAGAATTTTTACAATGTCAAATCAGCTCCAAAATCACTATGCTATTACAGTCACAATCATATAGTCACAGTTACAGACGTACATTGATAGTCACATAGTTACAAACGCAATCACAGTGACAATCTTATTTATAATCATAATCAAACAGTCAATCACATTAGCACATATAATTCAATCATAATATTAATCACATATACAATTCTCTATCACAATATTAGTCATATAAACATTAAGAGCTTTGTTATTTTTAGGAATTAAATATGATGGAAAGCTTTAAAAAAAATTATTTTCTATAAATAATTTTTTTAATGATATATTCTTTTTTGTATTAGACCTTAAAAATTTTAATTATAAATATATCTATCATAATTTAAATTTTATACTTTAAATTTAAATTTTTTACTAATTAAAATTGGTCCCGAGTTAAACTCAAGCTTTTTTTTTTTTTTTTTTACCGAAACTCGATATAGACTAGAGCCTGAGCAATTTAGCCTCAAGCCAGGCTAAAACCTTTGGGCTCTGACTTATATGAATCTCTAAATAAACCTAAGCATAATAAAAATTAAGAAAGAAATAAATAAAAACTGAAAAATATAATTTTTATATCTAATATATGACTTTAAATGTGTCATTAGCATGTGCAATTGTCACTACCATTTCATATGAAAATTATTTTTCCCCTCCTGTGTCAGACGGCAGACGCCCCCTCCTCTCTTCATCTCAAATTACAATAACATCCTTAGTCATTTAAATAAATGACTTTCACAACTTTTTTTTAATTTAATTATTTAATTAAAATAAATGAATTTTTTTTTTTGATTTTCTTGTTTTCATTTTTAAATGAAAATAATATCCTTACTCCTTGAAATAAATTATTTTTTTGACTTAATTATTTTATTATTTTAATTTAATTTTAAAGTAATTATTTTATTTCTATCTTATTTATTTTTTTCTCTTTTACTTATTTAATAGTCTTTATATATTTTATTAATTAAATTATTTTAATATTTTAATATTTATATTGTTTACCTTATACTTATTTAATAGTTTTTATATATTCATTCTCTTTTATTTATTTAACAAATCTTATTTTTTTTTATTTATTGTTATTTATTTTGTGTTTATTTAGTTAACATTGCTTATGAAATAAAATAATTAAATAAGTAAAAGAGGAAAAAATTAAATGAGATAAAAAATAAAAAATAAAATCAAAAAATAATATAAATTAATAAATTAAACAGTAAAATTATTAAATACAATTTTTTATTTAAAGGAATATGTGTATTATTATCATTTAAAAATTAAAACAAAGAAATAAAAAAAAAATCATTAAATTGAATTAAATAATTAAATTAAAAAAAAAAGATTGGATTTATTATTTGTTTAACGATGAAAGGATGTTATTATAAATTTAAAGAAAGAGGGAGAATGAGAGAAGGGATCTGAAAAGCAGTCCTCCTTTCACATTTGTTATCGATTAAATGCTTTAGTAGTTTATTAGAGTCAATTCAAATTTTTTTTTAAAAAAAAAAAAACATGGCGTCACATCTATCAAGCTTAAACCCGGCTTGGCTGCCGGCGGCGACAGTCATTAACTATTAAAGAAAGTCAAAATGGAAAAAGACAAAAAAACTCTTTATCTCGGCAAACATAAATGCGAGGTTAATTAGGTCAACCATGTCAATTTTGTTGTGGATTGACTTTTGCCTTATATCCGGCTGACCAAATTTGATGATTGAATTCTCTCTCCTCATCCAAAAAAGAATTGGTCAGACACCGCGGTACGGAGTTGGTTAATTATAGTTGTAATCTGGCATTGTCGTAACTCGTAACCTTTATGCATGAACAATGTGCGTGTATCTCTCGCTTTTCTCATTTGGCTACACAAACATCGATGCCCGAATCAAAAATTCTGTCAAGGATTATACAGACACATGCATGCACAATATGAATGGCAAGATTTTTAGATAGATTTAGCGATGTATGAATTATGGTTTTTTTTTTTTTTTTATTATTTTCTTTTAGTATTATTTGATAAATGACTCTGAAAATATGGTGGAAATACATTGATTACCGACTCTTAAAAATATATATTGATTCATTGAATTGAGCTAAACTTTGTTCAAATGAACTATGAGTAGCAGTTTTCTAGTTGAAAAGTAGCTTATTCCATTTATTTATTTTTTGTCTGTTCAGTTTCTAGTTGAAATTGATTTAGAAAAAACTCATTGTGATTCTTATAAACCTGAAATCACACAACACCAAACCTTATTCATCACTCATTTGAGCATTCTCGGTCACCTTGGCTTTCTTAACAAAAAGTATTGGGTGAAGCACTTGCAGATTGTCTTCTGGTTTTCTCCTGGACAGCTTGAAAAAGCCACTGAAACAGTTTTACAATATCATACTAAAAATAGGCCAATGTGTTGTAAAGTGAAATTCTAGCATTAATTAGACCTTAAAAGAATTATAATGTTAATTTCCGATTAAACTTCAAAATAGTAAAGGAAAAACTAACGAAGGGATTTGGAGAAAATATAAAGTGTTGATGGTGATTTTTGGGCACCAAGCTCCCAGCAAGGGAAGATGGGTATGGAAGGGATTTCCATTTCCAAGGTTCAAGGGTCCGAGCCCAAGGAACATGAACGTCAGGTCCAACTTAGGAATTGGGGTCGGTTCACATTTATCGAAAGATCCGGGGAGTGAAGATGTTCAGAGAAGCAAAGGGGGTTAAGGCCTCGGGACCGACCCGACCTGATAGTCCGATATAGGCAGGATAGATAATGTTTCGGTTCCCAACTTGGTAAGACGGGTCGGAATGATAATGATATGATCATGATCAGATGACGTAAGCCCTATATGGAAACTTGCACCTTTCAAAGAGGTCCGAGGTGACAGATTACATGCTGGAAGTAGCGTGTGGCAGAGGGTTTAGTAGCTTGATTTAAAAAAATGTCAGGTGACAGAGTCACTTTCGGTGGAGCAGTTGGGGCAGAGAGCCTTGACATTGATAGCAGATTCACGTGTCTGACGTCATGAAGACATTGTAATAGTGTAATTTGTCATAGTATATAAAGGGCTTGAGAGTTCATTGTAAGAGTTTAGAAAAATATACTCAGTGAATACTCTAAAGAAGAGTAAGTAGAAGACTCGTAAGGTAAAACAAGGGCATGTCGGTCAAATCCGAACACTTTTGTAGAGAGGTCGGCCCAACCCGACCACATAATAAAATATTCATTTTCTTTGTGTCAGTGGACGTAGGTTGGATCCATTCCACCGAACCACGTTAAATCTTTTGTTTGTTGTGTGCTTTCTTAACACTTGCTAAGTTTGTATTTAGCCCCCAAAATCAAATAAATTCACAGTTGATGAGAGATTATTTAAGGAGTGTTCTTCCAGAACTATCCCTGAAACGAAAATCAACCGTCAACATAAAATTTTATATATATATATATATATATATATATCCGTGTGTGTATATGTATATATATATATAATAAGAAATTAAGCATGTAAACCAACTTGAACTACTCCAAAATGACCATTACATTTATAAGTAATATAAGTCTTTTTAAATATTCATATCTCCTTCATTCGGAATCCAAATTATAATATGTAAGATATTACATACAATTTACATTCACACATACAACTTTAATCAAGAAATCTCTCTCAAATTAGGATTTTTACAATGTCAAAATCAGCTCCAAAATCACTATATTACAACAGTCATAATCACACAGTTATAATCACAATCACAGTCACATAGTTATACAGTCACAATCACATAGTTACAATCACAATCACAGTGTCAGTTATAGTAATAGTCATATTTACAATTACACTTACGATCACAGTCAAGCATTCATAGTCACATTAACATATATAATTAAGTCACAATATCAGTAACATATATAATTTTCAGTCACATACACATTAAGAGCTTGTCATTTTTAGGAATTAGCCATGGTGAATTTTTTTTTTTTAATAATTCTCTATAAAATATTTTTAATGATTTTTTTGAATTGGACCTTAAAAATTTAATTATAAATATATCTATCAGGATTATAAATTTGTATTTTTAATTAAAAAAATTTATTAATTAAAATTGGTCCCGAGTCAAGCTCGAGCTTTTTTACTAAATCTTGATTTGGACTCGGGCCAGAGCCAATTTAGCCTTGAGCCAGGCTAAAACCCATTGGTCTCAGACTTTTTGACACTATAATCCTACACATAATAAAAATTAAAAAAATAAATAAAAACCAGAAAAATCTGATTTTTATACCTAATATGTGTATTTGAATGTGGCATTAGAATTTGCAACTATCACTACTCTTTCATATTTGTTACCAATTAAATGCTTTAGTAGTTTATTATAGTCAAATTCATTTAAAAAAGAAAAACTTGGCGTCAGATCAAGCTCAAACCCTGCTGGCTTGGCTGCCGGCGGCGAAGCTTCATTAAAAATTAAAATCAAGTCAAAATGGAAAGAGACAAAAAAAAAAAAAAAAAATACACTTTATGAGGCAACATAAATGCAACTATGCCAGTGTGAGCCAACCATGTCAATTTTGCTGTGGTTTTATTAACGATTGATTTTCGACTTCTATCCCGGCCGACCAAAAAAGATTTGAACGGCGAGAATTGGATCAGGTGTTGCAGACGACGCGGTACGGAAGTTATTTGTATTTCGGCATTTTTGGCCTTTTCCGGTCAAAGTTTATGCATGAATTTGATGGGAATGGCAAAAAAAAAAATTCGGGTCCGGTCCGGCCCTTTCGGGGTAAAAAATCTTGGACCGGGCCCTCGAATGAGAGGCCTGGTTCGGGCCATATTAAGCCCGGGTTCGGCCCGATCCGGGTTCAAAGAAATATTATTTATATTATTTATATAATATATTATATATATACAAATATTTATATAATAAAAATAAAATTTATTTAATTTTTTTATTAATAAACATCGGGCCGGATAAAGCCCGACGCGGCCCAACAAACGCCCGGGCCGGAGTTTTCTCGGGCTCAGGCCAAAAAAATGCTTACCGGGCTCGGACCGAACTTATCAAAGCCCGGACCCGATCCGACCCATTGCCACTCTTAGATGTGCATGTATCCACTCATTGGCTTTTCCTTATTTGTCTATACAAACATAGATACCACTACCAAAAATTCAGTTTATTTATTTTTGATTACCCAGTTTCTTTAAAGACATGTTATGTGTATGTTTTTAGATTTAATACATCCAGTTATTGTTAAATAAAAACCCAATCCGTAGCAAAGAAATACCCATTTCAAACATGAATGTTAACTCATACATAAAACCCACGACCCCATAAAATTTATTACGTAACTCTCCATTTACATATTAAAATTGTTGAAGGTATTTTCAAATACCAAGGCATTTGAACAGTGCGGCAAGGGTAGAAAAAGTAATTTCCTTTTGACCGAGACCCTTAATGTTGACCCGACCATAAGGGTGATACCGGCTATTTAACATGACATATTCCGGTAGAGGAGGCCGAGCATTTGGTAACAATGACCGACCACTTCAGCACGACTAGTCGGATACTATCAGATCGGTAGCAGTTTCTCTCAGATCAGAGGATCGTTGAGACCGACCTCATGAAGACCGAGTAGATAGTAAGATATTTTCCACCGCCTCATCCTTACTGGATAAGGTGATGAGACATTATCCTTACGGGATAAGATGATGGGACATAGTGATGATGGAAACAATATATTTTCGGCCAAGTGGCCTTGGGGGAATAAATCACATTAATGAGTTCACATGGGTAGTGCCCTCTAGAAGGGGCATAGAACCGCCTCTTTTTAGTATAAATAGGAGAGGGAAATACATTAGTAAGGGTTGGTTGATTTTGTTAGCAAAAACTAGAAAAGTCAGTTAGTCAATTACAAAAGAGATCACAAAGGAAGAATTAGAACAACTCTGTTAACTCAAAAGACTCGGTTTCCACACTGACTGATCACAAAATATGTCGGCCGAGCACATTTCAGTAATAAAATACTCATCTGTTTTGTGCCCGTGGACATAGGTTGGATTCAATTCGCCGAACCACGTTAATTCTCTGTGTCAATTTGAGTGTTTTACCTCTTTCTATCAAAATTTTCTTTTGGTTTCCCATAACCAAATAAATTCACTGTTGAAGGAAGGTTATCCCGGGAGTAATATTCCATTATTGTCCCTGAGATGAAAATCAACCGTCAACAGTTGGCGCTGTCTGTGGGGATTTCGGAAAAAAGCAACTTACGTAATAGGACGATGGCAGAAGGTGGAAACCACCGGTCGTCAGAAAGTTCAACAACAGAATAGATTGAGAAAATGGAGCAAAACATGAAAAAAAAATAGGGAGGAAAATCAAACTCTTTTGAAATCCATGATGGACAAATTGGAAAAAATGGAGAAGACGAATAACGAAAGACTTGAAGCTGGAACCAGCCGGAGAAGAAGTGAAATAGCGGAAGGAAAGAGAGTTGTAGATGTGAGTGGAGACGATGAACCCAGGAGGAGGGACCCCGGCGGGATGAGGTCTCCGGTGATAGAAAGGGATTTACAAGCGAAGGATATATGAGAAGAAGAAGAAGAGGAGAGGCAGTCACAAAATTATTCCTATGATATTCCACACGACATCAGAAGGGAAGATAAGAGGCGTGGCAGAGTCGAACGGGAAATTTCTAGTCGCGGCATGCGCCGTGTTCAGAATGACAGGCGCGAGGAAGGCCGTGGGGGGCAGCATGATAACATTGATGATAACATGAAAGCTTGGCTAAGGAAAGAAATGACCAAGTGGGAAGAAAGCTTCAAAGCTGATGCAGGAGATGCTCGGGATGATGAGGTTGAATCTCCCTTTACAGAGGAAATAAGGTCAGCAAAATTTCCAAGACGATTCACCATGCCGACCATGACACCCTATAAAGGTCATACCGATCTGAAATCGCACGTTGAGGGTTTCATTTTTCTAATGGAGGTCCAAGGAATGGTGGGGGATGCCATTTGTAAAGTGTTTCCATTAACCTTGGGCGGACCGGCAGTCCTATAGTTCAGAAGTTTAACCCCAATGAGCATTGGAAGCTTCTCACAACTTAATAATTCATTTGTTCGACACTTCAAATGGGCATGTGTCCCAAAGAAGACGATTGGGGAGTTGCGGCTTGTAAAATAGGGGGATGACGAGCCCCTGTAAATTTTTATCAAACGTTATCACAGCTTGGTGCTCGAGGTTGGGGGATATGAGTCGCTAGAGGCATTGGAGAGTTTGAAAGGGGCCTTGAAGGTCGGGAGACTATGGACCCACCTAAGAATCCAAGACACACCGGACTATGCCATCGCATTAGAGATAAAACGGAGGTTCGCTTTGCTGGAAGAAGAGGAGAAGATATTCAGAAGAGGCGCAACTACAAAAGAAAGGGCAGTAAATGCAGAAGCTCATTGGAGGCAAGATAAGGAGATCAGAAAACCACCCCGAGGCAGAGGGAGTTCAAGCCGATGCCTCCGAACAATCAAGAAAGAAAAGTTCCGGCTCAAGTGAACCAGGTCGCCCGGGAAGAGGCGTACGTCTCTTTGAACAAGCCATTGAGGCAAATCGTCACAGAGATTCAGGACAGAGGCCTGTTGGCGGAGCCTGACTTCAGGAGGTACCCGCCGGATATGAGGAATAATGGATCCTATTGTATGCACCATAATTTAAAGGGGCACACGACGGACGGATGCAGAGACTTGAAAGAACAAATGGAAGACCTAGCGCGTAATGGTTATCTGAATAACTACATCGACCATGAAGTTATGGCGGCTAGACAAAGGTCGAACCGCAGGCAGGTGAACACCATTGCTGGAGGAAGAATGCTGGCCGGAGATTCTAATCGGGCGAGGAAAAATTATAATCGTATCCGAGGGCCAGAGATTTTGGCAATGGAACAGACACCAGGAGCTCATGGTGGATGGTCAGTGCCGATAATGTTCACAGATGAGGATGCTCGGGGGGTGAATTTCCCCCATGATGATTCTTTGGTAATTAAGGCAGTAATAGGTTGTTCCGAGGTTGACAAGATCTTAATGGATCCCAGAAGCGCGGTGGATGTGATTTCCAAAGAAGCCCTGGACGGTCTCGAAGTGGAATATGCGACCCTAATTGATGATGGGACTCCCCTATATGGCTTCGGGGGTTCAACAGTGGTTCCGTTGGGAAGAATACAGTTGGCAATGACAGTTGGGACCCATCCCCGGACCCGGACGATTATGACGGATTTCACAGTGGTAGACTGCATGAGTAGTTACCAGGTTATCGTTGGTAGACCATTTATGATGAAGTTAAAAGCTGCAATATCCTGCTACTACTTGAAGTTGAAGTTTCCTACTCGAGACGGGATTGGAATTATGTGCGGTAGTCAGAAAGCTGCCCGGAGTTGTTTCGCCACCCTATCAAGGGAGACTCTTTGTATTGAAGATGGTGGCCTGAAGAGAAAGGGAAATGAAGATGAGGAAGGAACGAGTAAAATACCGGGTCATCGGCCAAATAAAGTTGCTCGACTAGGGGCGATTGAAGAATTGGAGTCAGTAGAACTATTCGGATCAGGCAAAAATGTGAAGATAGGAGCAGACTTGGATGGAGCTCTGAAACAGGAATTGTTGAAGTTCTTAAAGCAATATCCGGATGTGTTTGCATGGGGGCATGATGATATGCCCGGAATAGATCCGAAATTTATTAATCATCGTCTGGCAGTGGATCCGGCTCACAAACTGGTCAAACAGAAAAGAATGATCTTTAACCAGGAGCGGTGTAAGGTGATAGCCACCAAGGTAGAAAAGTTATTAAAAGCTGGATTTATCAGAGAGGCGAGGTACCCAGACTGGGTGTCAAATGTGGTCTTAGTAAGAAAGCCCACCGGGAAGTGGAGGATGTGTGTAGATTTTACCGACCTCAACAAAGCTTGCCCAAAAGATATTTTCCCACTACCGAAGGTGGACCAATTGGTAGATTCAACGGCCTGCCACGGGCTGCTCAGTTTTATGGACTCATTCTCGGGGTATAACCAAGTCAAGATGCATCCTGGGGACGAGGAAAAGACAACCTTCATCACCGACCAATGGCTGTATTGTTACAAAGTAATGCCATTTGGTTTAAAAAATGATGGGGCGACATTTCAGAGGCTAGTGAACAAGATCTTCAAGCCACTCATCGGTACATCAATGCTGGTGTACGTCGATGATATGATAACTATGTCCATGAAGCCGGCCTTTCATGTAACCGATATAGAGAAGACCTTTAAGTTACTGCGGAAACATGACCTGAGGTTGAATCCGGAAAAGTGTGCTTTCGGGGTGGCCTCGGGAAAATTTTTGGATTAAATGGTGAGCTCCAGAGGCATAGAAGCAAATCCTCGGAAGATCCGGGCTATTCTGGATCTGAAGTCTCCTGGAACGGTCAAGGAAGTACAAAGCCTAACCGGTCGAGTGGCCGCATTGAATCGATTTATTTCCCGAGCAACCGACAAGTGTCACCCTTTCTTCAAGGTTATCAACAAGGCAAAAAGAGAGGTCAACTGGACGACGGAATGCGAGGAGGCCTTCCAGCAGTTAAAGCAATACTTGACGCAGCCCCCACTCTTAGAAAAGCCGATCCCAGGTGAGACATTGTTCTTGTACTTAGCTGTTTCTGAGCATGCTGTAAATTCAGTATTAATGCAAGAGGTCGATAAAGTTCAAATGCCAGTATATTATGTTAGTAAAGCTCTGTTAGATGCTGAAACTAGATATTCAACGCATGAGCTGGTCACTCTGTCTTTAGTTACTATGGCCCAAAAATTACAACCTTACTTCCAAGCCCATCCTATTGGGGTTTACACCAGTTGTCCATTAGGGCAGATCTTGTAAAAACCGGAGGTCTCGGGTAGGTTAGTAAAATGGTCGGTAGAGTTAAGTTAACACGACATTTCCTACCTACAAAGGGCAGCAATAAAGGGTCAGGCTTTGGCGGACTTTGTGGCAGAATTTACGGCATCCCAGATTTTGACTATAATGGAAGGTGGATGGGAGTTGTCAGTAGATGGATCTGTCAGCTCACAAGGTGGTGGAGCCGGGATTGTATTGAAAAAGGGTGAAGGGGAGGAGGCAATGTACGCCTTGAGATTCGCCTTCGAGGCCACTAACAACGAGGCTGAATATGAGGTAATTTTGGCCGGCTTAAGGTTGTGTGCGGCAATGGATGTTCGTGATTTAATTGTGAAGAGTGACTCCCAGTTGGCTATCCAACAACTGAATGGAGAGTTCCAGGCCAGAGAATCAAATATGATGGCCTACTTGGCAGCAGTAAAAAGATTGATCGGAAGAATGAGGAGT
Source organism: Zanthoxylum bungeanum (assembly GCA_019454045.1). Taxonomy (NCBI): domain Eukaryota; kingdom Viridiplantae; phylum Streptophyta; class Magnoliopsida; order Sapindales; family Rutaceae; genus Zanthoxylum; species Zanthoxylum bungeanum. The sequence goes on from SKCR01012907.1 coordinate 106,947, forward strand.
GTAGAATTCCAGCATATCGGTCGGGAGAATAACCATCAAGCAGACTCTCTAGCGCGGCTCACTTCATCAATCAGATCGGAAAAGCCCAGAACAATTCCTCTGATCTGTCTCCAAGTAAAAAGTGTGGGAGATCCCGAGGTAATGGAGCTAGATGTGGAGAGCGGGTCTCCTTGGATGCAGTCGATCAGAAAGTATTTGGAAATTGTGGAAGTCCCGGAGGAAAAGAAAGAGGCCAGAAAAGTTAAGTATAAAAACAACAAATTTTCTTTGATTGAAGGAGTACTGTACTGAAGGGGTTATACGGTGAGATGCCTAGCAGAGGAGGAAGCCGATTATGTGCTCCGAGAGATTCATGCATGGATTTGTGGGAGTCATGCTGGGGGACAATCAATTGCCTTTAAAGCTTTAAGGCAATGTTTTTACTGGCCGACTATGCATCGAGACGGGATAAGGGTAGCCCGGAAATGCGAAAGATGTCAAAAGAATGCCAACATCCATCACCTTCCGGCAGAACAATTGAGTATATTATCCAGGTCATGGTCGTTCTCTCAGTGGGGCCTGGATATTATTGGACCAATGCCAAAAGAGCGAGGACATGCAAAGTATGCTATATTGGCCATAGATTATTTCACCAAGTGGGTAGAAGCAGAGCCTTTGTCCGCAATCACAGAAAAGAAAGCAATTGAATTTTGGAAGAAGAATATTATCTGCAGGTTCGGAATTCCCCGGGCCGTCATCACAGATAATGGGAAGCAGTTCGACCGCAAAGGCTTCAGGAAGCTCTGTGAGGATCTCCAGATTACCTTAAGATTTGCTTCACCTACCCATCCCAAGTCCAATGGACAGGTCAAGGCAACCACCAAAACTATCAAAGCAAATTTTAAGGCTCGGCTCGGATTTTGCAAGGGGTTATGGGTCGAAGAGCTACAAGAGGTATTGTGGGCGCATCGAACAACCTGCAAAGACTCCACGGGAGAAACCCTATTTTCTTTGTCTTATGGGTTTGAGGCAGTCATTCCGGTAAAAATTGGGATGACTGCCCCTAGGGTTAAGTATTTTGGAGATGAACAAAATGAGGAACTCATCAGAAATCATCTCGACCTGATCGAAGAAAAAAAGGAGAGGTCTGCTATGAAGACTGCAATCCATCAACAAAGAATGACCCGATTCTACAACAAGAAAGTTCGGACCCGTTCATTCCTTCCAGGCGACCTAGTTTTGAGAAGAGTTACCCTGAACACCCGAAGGCCATATGAGGGTTCGTTGGGTGCTAAGTGGGAAGGGCCGTATAGAGTTTTGGAAATTATGAGGCCGGGTGCCTATCTTTTGGAATAGCTGGCTGGCACTCGACTGAGGAAGCCTTGGAACGCTGAGATGCTGAGGAAATATTTCCAATAAGTTTCTTTCCCGGGCAGTAAAGCCCCGTGAGCGACCCAATCAGAGTTAAAAACTTACTTGTAGAGCCTCTCTTAAAATGACCCGCATAGAGTTGTAAGAATGGCAGTATGTCCCACAAATATGAATAAAACTTTCACTCTTGAATTAAAAAGCTTGTCCATTTTTTGCTTGTTTTTTAATTAAATGTGAAAGCTCTGTTCAATATTCCGAGGACATGCTCGATGCGAAGGGATAAATTGAGGTCAGGAAGGGCACCAAACCCGTGGCACGCCAAATACTGGTGTCATTATCAAGCCCTCGGGTGGAAGTGTGCCGACTTGGCCCATTTCATTTTAGGTGGATCTAGATCGCTTCAAGGGATGAAGTGTATGAGAGAGCGCGCGAACCCCTCGTGGCAGCGTCAGACTCCCGAGGCCGGAGCGTAACTACCCCATGACTTGCATCTTTGAGGGACATCTCGGGAGGGCGACCGCTGGGAGGGAGTGCCCTCGTGAAGAAATCTTCCCAACTGAGTCAGTAGTATTACCCCGGGATGGCGACTGCGGGGAGGGAATTCCCCCATGAAAGAATCTGCCTAACCGGTTTTGGGGAGGCGACTGCGGGGAGCGTGTTCCCTTAGGTTTAGCTTGACCGCTTGGATCAAGAGAAGCATAGCATGGGGAGGTCTTTGCCCTCGTGGTATTTGCAGGCTCCAGAGCCGCCCAAGCATAAGGAGTTTTTTTTTTTGTCGTTAGGGTATCGGCCGTTCACCGATCCATATCTCGGCTCACCGGGACGCCGAATTGTAAGATTCGAAATTATGTTTTGGAGACCTCGGGCAGAATGCTGTCTTGAGGCATCCGAGTTGTTATTTGCACTTGTGAAATTTTTTCGTTTGGGATATGTGCTAAGTCACCCCCACCTTTTACCAGTTTTACTTTACTCTAATCTTCATTTTTTATTTTTCACTGGTCTGGCAAGGGGACGCCCGCGCCAGAGTTAGCAGAGCCTTGAAGGTTGATTTTCTTCCATTATGTGTAAGTCTTGATTAGTATTCGGCTCGAGGCTGGATTCGTTCCGCCGAGGCCTTTGTATGTCATCGGCTCGGGGCTGGATTCGTTCCGCCGAGGCTTCATGGTTTATTCGCCTCGGGGCTGGATTTGTTCCGCCGAGACCTTTGTGCGCCATCGGATCGGGGTTGGATTCGTTCTGCCGAGGCTTCATGGTTTATTCGGCTCCGGGCTGGATTCGTTCCGCCGAGGCCTTTGTGTGCCATCGACTTGAGGTTGGATTCGTTCCCTCGAGGTCCTTCTGCGCCATCGGCTCGGGGCTGGATTCGTTCCGCCGAGGCTTCATGGTTTATTCATCTCGGGGCTGGATTCGTTCTCCGAGGTCTTTGTGCGCCATTGGCTCGAGGCTGGATTTGTTCCGCCGAGGCTTCATGGTTTATTCGGATCGGGGCTAGATTCGGTCCGTCGAATCCTTTGTGTGCCATCGACTCGGGGCTGGATTCGTTCCGTCGAGGCCTTTGTGCGCCATCGGCTCGGGATTGGATTCGTTCCAATGAGGTTTCATGGTTTATTCGGCTCGGGGCTAGATTCGTTCCGCCGAGGCCTTTGTGTGCCATCGGCTCGGGGCTGGATTTGTTCCGCCGAGGCTTCATGGTTTATTCGGCTCGGGGCTGGATTCGTTCCCCAAGGCCTTTGTGTGCCATCGACTCGGGGCAGGATTCGTTCCACCGAGGCTTCATGGTTTGTTCGACTCAGAGTTGGGGTAAATATCTCAGAGCCATTTCTCTCAGCTCGGGGTTGGGTTACGTCCCACCGAGTCAGGCTTTTGGTCTGGGGACGTAACATTCCCCCAGAGCCAAGTGTTTCTCTCAGCTCGGGGTCGGGTTACGTCCCACCGAGTCAGCCTTTTGGTCTGATGACGTAACATTCCCCCATAGCCAAGTGTTTCTCTCAGCTCGGGGTCGGGTTACGTCTC
>SKCR01012908.1:0-151937 GCA_019454045.1 Zanthoxylum bungeanum
GCGTCTAATGTTCAGTTGCGCGCACCGGAGAGTGTGCGAACCATGTCAACAGGGTAGTGGGCCAACCATTTTCTGATGGTCTCGACCCCATAACAAGTGCCCCCGCCAAGCCAAAACGAAACATACACAGGCACCACGGAGGGTCAAAAATATAAAATCGTCAAGCACCGTGACGAAAATATATTTTCGAACGTCTCGACGGAAACAAAGTTTTATAGTTTATAAACATCAAAATCATTTTTGAGCGCCAAGAGGAAAACATATTATCAAGTACCTCGACGGAAACATATCGATAACTATCAAAACATGAAAACATGTATCAAGCGTCGAGGCGGAAATAATTCTTTATCATTTTTAATCAAAATCAAAATATCTTAAATCTTTTTTCTTTCTTTCCTTTCATTTTTCCTTTCAAAACACTTTTATGTCAAAAACCAAATACCAAGGTTTTAAAACATGGTTCAAAATATCATTTCACAATTCACACTATCAACATCATAGAATCTCTCATACCTCAAAATACTTTTAATTCACATTACTTATTTATATATATACTTATATAAATCACATAATTTTAACTTAGTATACCTATACATAAACATATATTCGTAGTATACAAACATTTACAAATAATCCAAATCACCCATATCAATAAAAGCCATTGCCCATCATACTATATACCAGAAATCAAATCAAATTTCAAACATGAGACCTATATAGTCTATATGTGAAGGAAAACTTACTCAGATGATCAGATACCCTGTAGCTCCAGTCACCGACACTTAAACCTTTGCTCTGATACCACAACAGTAACACCCCACCAGAGGCAGGATACTACCGGTAGGAGACAAGATTGACCCATCTTGATAAGCCTCTAAATTTATAAGAACTCCAACATGATATTTCTTAAAAATTTACAACCTAGATCTCAGTCAAGCTTCAAAACAAACCTGAAATAAATATCATATATCAAAATGGACCTCAGGTCCATACCAACATATTAAAATCATCACTTAAGGGCTGTGTTTATATCATCTATCAACACTCAAGGGCTATGTGCCCACATCATCATAAGCAATCAAATCATTTACTTAATACAAATGGTGTGCTCGACACGACAAACAAAATAATAAATCAAATATCCTAAACTTTTAAAAGTTCTCCCCAGACACTTGCGAGGGTGACTTCCGCTTGGGTGTTCCACGTCTCGAGTATGACTTCAAAAACAATAGTGGTTGACCAATCTAGAAGCCAACCTGCAAAACTAGCAAACTGGTTTGGTGTGAGTTATAAAAATTAGTAAGTAACCATGCTAGTACCACAACAAACAAGTCAAACATAAACTACAAATAAAAAAATTCAAATATATTAGCAATATCGAAATTACCGAATTGTTACAAATTCAGATTTATTAACTCATTATTATTCTTTATACTTTACCTATGTCAAATTCTCATGTATATATATTCACATATACAACAATCTATTAACCAAATATCCAAACCCCACAAGATATCACTATGAATATCATAAAATATGTCATTTGACAGTAACCCCATTTCAATCTCAAGAAACATGAAATCACATTCTTAAACTTTATTACGAATGTACATTTTTGAAATATCATCAATTTGATAAACCAAGCAAACTTTCTCCCATCCGATTAAAAACTCTCTTCAATACCAAAACGATCTTTCTTTAACCTTCTTTAACTACGATAACCTTACTATAGCTTAAATTTTGGGGTTCATTTGCATTCACACATACCGTAGCACACTTCTCTTATACACATGCAAATGCAATTTCAGAATTCTTGCACACATACGTACCAACCATTACAACTTAACAACACGCTTTATAAACTTTGATATTCACATTGGTCTCAAATCATCCATTTATTTCACATAAGCATACACGATTCATACATTTCACGAGTTCTATTATACACATACATATACTCAGTCATATTTACAAATATCATGTAACCAACCACGAAGCACACATAACAATCGATACATCAAGGATCACATCATTCAACAATATATACATACGGCTAGCTTACACACATAAAGCTCGTACGAGACTCATTACCTATTTTAGAATAGGTATGAGATGAATTTCATCCAAACTTATTCCTAACCAACTCGACTACTACAACACGAGATTATCAACCAATTAACATTGACACATAACACGTGACACAGTCTCATCACACAATCTCACATACACAAGCACATACATGTCAAACATTACTTATCATTTAGTATACATACGTATATACATCAAAAATATGAACATACATATTACTTCGAATTTCGATACCATAGCCTTTAACAATCTTTATGTCTTTTCATATCAATCAAATACATTTTGTTTCTAGAATTCTAATCAGAAATATTCATTCATAAACAAACCATTCGCACACGTACTTTACCTATTCAAAGAGCTTAGCTTATACCAATTTAGAAATCATGATTTTTTTCATTTACATATCCATATACTTATACATGCTTATACATATACTTTTACATACACGTATATATATCGTTACAGATCTTACACTTTCATACATCCATATATCTACATAAACATTGAGCTCATTCCATATCTTACTTCATATCATATTAATAACAAAATTCCATACATGTGGTGGTCGATTATCCTAACCATGTGTAACCTCGAACTTTGTTTTCAAGAATATCTCTTATCTATTCTCGTCTTATCCTAAACTCTTCAATTATATATATATATAACCAATCAATTATTCAAGCACTAATCACATGAGTTTTTTATATGGCTTCGCGAGCACTCAAGGTCCTAGTCAAATCTGTCAAAGTAAATGATGAAATGTCGTCAAAATCACGATTTACTGTATTTTTGACTTAACTACGATAAAATTTTGGATCTTTCCGGGACAAGCAAATCAATTATGATTTCAATGTTTTCAGTTCCATTACTCTTAAAATATTATTACAAACTATTTCAAACCAGTAGTTCACTTAAATCCCTGGTTTACGTTTTTTTAGAAAAATTTATGAAAAATTAAACGCTACGGAAGGATCCCAAATCCACCGAACCTACCCGAATTTATCCATATATGTTCTTAATATCATTTATAACTCATAACTATCGTTAAAATCAAAACATATCTTTATATGCTAAAACCTACTTTTATCGGAAACTTGCATATTCTATCAGATCTATCAAACTCGTTTTGTTTTCACTCGGATTCTACCAAAGCACATATTCAATATACTAATACTCAATCAATCCAATTTATATCATTACACTACTCTACGAAACTACTGGACACATCCAAACATTTAATGATAAACTTGAAATTGGTGAATTTTTACCATGAGGTCTTAACGAGATTTCAAGGGCATATACGGACTCCCACGATCCCACAAATGCGCTGGAATCGACGAAATTTTGATCATAGATACTATTCACTGTGGGTTCAATGAATCTTGCTTCATCTTTTACATGTAACCGTGTACATAATGAAAAATCTGTCACCATCAACTTGTAGTACTCTCAAAGAGCTTCAATTTGGCTGGTGGTTTGGATCATGAAATGAAGCGAGAAGCCGGGATCTGGAGACCCACTTACGCATGCACTTCTTCATTTTCTCACGGACGCCGGTAGTTTCAGGGTCACCGTCGGCCACCTTCAGTTGCGGGTGCGCTGGATTCAACCCCCTAGGTCGTCGGTCGGGCCGTGGTGGCTGGCTGGCTGGCCGACGATCCAAGAAACCATAATGCCATTTTGGGGGAAGAGGGTTGAGTTAGGAGATTTGAAAAATTATGCAATTTTGGCAGTTAAAGGAAAATTCAGGGTATTTATAGGAAAGTTTCTAAAATTTACCTTTTGACCCCAAAAAATTAAAATTGGATCTCTTTCATAGTGATTTCTCAAAAATTTACATTTGTGAAGACCTTTTACTGCAAATTGTGAAAAATGTTCAACACGAAAGTTGTTCGTGTCGGAAAAATAAGTGGGATGATTCAAGAATCAGCTCAATCAGAGTTTGTTTACTATTTTTATAGCCGAAATAATAAACTTTTACGCAAATAATGATATAATCAGAAATCACGTAACTGGTTCTCAGAACCACACGTTTTCCAATGTGATGAAACTTCACTTTAAAATATTCCAACCTATTTTCCAACACATAAAGTCCTATTTATGAGTATCATTCAGTTCCTGTTGGACAAAATGACCCATAGCGTCACTATTTGCACAGATCATTGTGTTGTTGTAGCAAATTAACTATGTTACAAGGAAATTGCACTCTCATCATTTGTGATTAGATCACCATAGATATATAAATGAAGAGAGGTCCCTGTGATTAGTTCCTGGACTGAGAATGATATGAGACAGTATCAGTCCCCGAAGGATTAATCATTAAATATCCCTAGCCGGAGTATTATCGAGACTGGACATCGATAATGCGGAATAGTCTAGTATTGCACTTGTGTGCGTTGTGAGGGCACAACGACATAGTTCTCATATATATAAGTATTGGATACTTATGCAAGTGCGATAGGAGGTCGTGTTTCACCGATGGTACGGGAAACAGCTTCGCTCTAGATAGACCCTTTGGAATCCCATTGGTATTATGACTATGTGTCTATGGGAGGCCGAAATCAAGGTAGGTGTGTATAGTCTTAACCTGAGACTTACATCGCTAATACTTACGATAATCGATAGACTTTGGTCTTGGTGGTACAGGGCTTTAACCGGTTCTGGGTACACCACTTCTGGGTTTATCAGAGAGTCGTAGTGTATTGGGTGTGATGTCGAGACGGAAGTATCACTTCAGTCATAGTGGAGATGATGTCACGCAGGATACGGTACTAGTGCTCTTGAGTGATGCGCATCCAATCGGGATATTGTGACCAGGTCATGAATATCCGATTATAGAGACTATGTTACCAGACATCCGATATGTGTTTCGGACGGGGCAGACACTTATCCAGCCCCAGCCCTAACACGTGACTATCCGATATTAGGCCGATACACACAATACAATCGTATACTACGCTTGATAACAGATCTTAATATTCTTAAATGAATATGACCGGAGAATTTGGTAGACATCGTGCTTTGCTAGGAGCCGACCTTGTCTCGTAAATCGGTAGAACGTAGTACTTGGTACGTACGTGATTCGGATACACGACGACCGTATTTACTGCCAACGTATCCGGAGATCTCATGGGTCGCTTCCCGATAATCCACCGATGACGCATAACTCGCACTCTTGAATAATCTGGGATTATATAGAAGAGAGAGAAAATTAATCTAGGATTAATTACAGAGATATTTTATCTAGGATAAAATATCGTCTAGAGAGAGATAACGATTAATTTGGAATTAATCGGTAAATTAATATATTCGATATATTAAACGAAATTAGATTTCGACGCTGAATTAAAATTAGATTTTAATTCGGGCGAACGAATTAATTTAGAATTAATTCGTTACCGACGTGAATAGTGAATTTGCTAGGCGTAATCATTTAATTACGACGCGACGGAAAAATCGTTAATTTAGAATTAGCGAAACCGAGCCCGAGTGTTATTGCGAGCGCATTCGTATTTCGAATTCGAGTGCGGCATCGCAAGTCGCATCAAGCGTCAAATCATTTGTCGCATCAAGCGTCAAATCACTTGTCACTTTGAGTGATGTGACTTGACAACATGTCACTTTATTAAAGTGACTTGATGTGAATGGTGATGGACTTGACATAAAGTGTAAAAGCATTTTGGAGGGAAAAGCTTTAAGTTTTGGCTCCAAATTTCATTTGATAAATTGGATTTAATTAAATGAAATTGATTATTTATTTTGGAAAATATATAATCAAAAGTTTTACACATTTTTCATTAAGTCAAAAACACAATTCTCTCTCTCACTCTCTCATCTCTCTCACGCCAAAACAGTGGCTTTGCTCACTGGTTTTGAACATCATTTGGGCGTGACATATAGGGAAGCAAGAGTGGATTTTCATGGTGGAAATCCAAGTGCTAGCACACTTACGAGTCTTGCGAAGGTGGTAGGGAGGTTCGACCATGAGGCGGGACTCATTCGACGGAGTTTGGAGCTTCGAAATGAGACCCGAAACTGCCCAAACCAGTGAAGTGAACTGCTGCAGTGGCGCCACCAAAATAGTGAGCTTTGTGGCTTCAATCGTCTTCAAATCGACTCAACCGACCGATGTAAGTATTCCGCTATCTTCGTTGGTGTATTCACGCATTATTTCATGACTTGTTTGATCTTGGGACCTAGATAATAACCAACAGTTCCAAATTCTAAACTTCAATTCGGAAAGCTTCCAGAACTGTTCTGAAAAATTTGGGGTATTACAGAAACTTTTGAAAATTTCAAAGGATTCCAAAATTAAATAGAAAAATATTCTATTAATTAAGGGGATATGTTCTTTTAATTGCAGCTCATCTTTTGAAGAAGATTCATTCTAAAGTTGTTCCTATGACTTTGTATGAGATATGGACTGGTAAGAAACTAAATCTTAATTATGTTAAGGTTTGATGCTGTCCTTCATACGTAAGAATAACACAACTGAATAAGATTTTCATCGAGGGAATAAGATTAATATGTCGGGTATCCTTCGAATACGAAATGATATTTATTTTATGATATTGAGCATATGAAATGTTTTTATAGCTCGCTTCTCCAAATTTCTAGAAATAGAATATATTTGAAGGTGCTAATCATAGACAGGTTAAACTTGATGAAGTAAAGCTTGAAACTGACGAACCACAAGAAGAACGTGTGGTTCAAGTCGATGAAAAACCTTCGGCTCACACTCTCTGTAGGTCAATTAGGGTATCAAGACCTAATGAACGATCGTATTTCATACAAGAAAAAAGTCTTAATGTATCTTACTTGAAGAGACTAATTCTTACGCCTATAGAGAAATGATGTTAGACATTGACTCTGTGAAGTGGAAAGAAGCCATGAAATTAGAGGTAGACTATATGCATCATAATCAAGTTTAGGATTTGGTTCTCCTTCTTGAAGGAATTTTCCTTTCGATTATAAATGGTTTGCAAAAGAAAGCGAGGGCCTGGTGGAAAGGTTGAAACCTTTAAGGCCTGACTAGTAGCCAAAGGTTACATGCAAATGACCTGGTGTTGACTATGATAAAACATTTTCTCCAGATGTGATGCTAAAGTCTATTAGGATTTTATTGTCTATTGTTGCTTACCATGACTACGAGATTTGATAGATGGATGTCAAAATAGCTTTTTTTAAATAGATTTCTTGGATAAGAAATATATATAGATCATTAAGAATGTTTTGTATCCACTGAAAACTCAGGCATGGTATGTAAGCTTAAAGAGTCCATTTATGGCATAATCGGATTGTATGGTTTTCTCAAGAATTTGAAAGAAATCTGTGTGCACAAAAAGGTCAGTGGGAGTATAATGTTATTCTTATGACTCTATGTGGATGACATCCTGATCATTGGAAACTACATCGGGATGATACAAGGCATGAAAACTGACCTCTGTAAAACTTTTCTATGAAAGACCTGGTGAAGCTTCCAATGACTTAGGCATAAGATTCTATAGAGATAGAGAAAGGATGATGATTGGGTTATCCCAATCAACGAACATAGATAAGATAATAGAACGGTATAACATTAGTAGATGTAAGACAACAAACATACCGTTCAAATATGGCATTCATCGATTGAAGAAGATGTGCACACACACTAAAGATAAGAAGATTAGAATGTCTAATCAATCTTATGCTTTATGTTTTAGTGTAACTAGGTAATGACCATTGGATGGCCATTAAACATATCGTAAAGTATCGTAAGGGTACTAAAGATAAGTTTTTGATTTATGAATGAGATGAATTACAGGTTAATTGGTTTACGGTTCAGATTTCCAATCGAATCCTGATGATAGAAAGTCTACATCAGGATTCGTATTTACCCTTAAAGGAGGTGTAGTTAATTGGAAAAGTTCCAAACATAGGTAGACAGTTGATTCTGTCACAGAGGCAGAATATATTACAACTTCCAAAGCTGCAAAAGAAGCTATTTAGATTATGAATTTTATCACAGAGTTAGGAATTGTCCCAAACATTGAGAATCTTATTCCGTTATACTGTGATAATAATTGAGCCATTGTGCAAGCCAAAGAACCAAGGGCGCACCAGAAAACAAAGCATATGGAAGATAAGTATCACATCATTGTAATAAAGTGTATGAATTATGGACACAAAATTGGATTTTTCGTGACAGATATACCTTAACTTGGAGAGTCTCACATAATGAAATATACGCTTAGAGCAATAAGGCAATAATTATGAATAATATTGGTTTTTCACAAATCATTTAACGGTTAAACAAATAAATACATGTAAATGGACATTTCAGTCATTTTTTAATTATTGTGTATTTATATTTAATACATGATTTTATTAAATACACATTAATTAAATGTTAAATAAGATATTTTGGCACAAGTCGTAAATATATGTATTTTGTTATTTAGTGTAAATAAAAATACACACATATATATATATATAAATATTTATATTAACCAAATAAATAATTTATAAATTGATACATAATTTAAGTAAAAAAAAATTCAAATATCTAAATTCATCATTAGCATGATTAATGGCTTGTTGTAATAGGTTACAAATGACAAGTTTAAAAAAGATAATTATTATCATTTGAATTTGGCTTACTTTAATTAAATTAACAAACCAAACTTGACCATTTGGTCCCTCCCATTGTCGGCTACAAGCATCCCAAGTATAAAATGAACTTTGTTTCATTTGGCTTCATAAGTTATGTCTCTATGAACATAAAAAAGTGAGAGTTCAGAGAAAACAAAAGTGATAAAGTAAATTAAAAGAAAAGTTTGGAAATTCAAGGTATTTTCATTGTTTCTTCAAAAAAAAAAAATGTTTCTATTGTTCTAGGGTTCAACATATGATGTGAATTTTTTTTTACTTCTCTTGAATATATGTTGAGATGCTTGGATCCACGAAATAGAATATATGCATGTGTAGTACGTTTATAGTAAGCTTAGTTATTATAATTAATGCTTATAATGGTCATTAGATGACTTGTTGGCTTTTTAGAGTTGTTAAGCCACTCAAAAAAAATTTAGAAATATTCTTGAGTTATTTCAAAGTTCTGAGACTTGATTGGTATTGGAGAGTTTGGATAAAAGTATGTAAATGAAGTAATTTTGGTTGTTTTTGGCTAATTTGATTAATTAATAAAATTAAGGTTTATGCCTAGATCAAAATTGGGGATTTTCATATATTCGATGTATTTTGATGTATATTAGATGTACAAATCATTTTGATAGTGATTATGAATCACCTAATTGAGTAATTGACAAATTAGGAATAAAATGATCAAAATGTAAAGGTTTGTCACCTTTGGCTATTCACGGCAATTGTGTCCTTTTGTTCAAAATCTGATTTTTTTAGATTTCGGTGATTAGAATAAAATTATTTATTTTAATTACCCAAGAAAAATCAACAAAATCAGAAAAATTAATTTTTCACATTCCGTTGCGTGACCCGATTAAACCGCAAATACCCCAATAAGAAGATCAAGGCAATAATGGAGATGCCCATACCCAAAACAGAGAAGGCGACAAATGCCTTTCTAGGGGAAGATACAGTACATCAAACGGTTCATATCCGAATTGACATCGATGTGCGAATTGAACATTAAGTTGCTCTAGAAGGATCAGCCGGTGAATAATATGTGCAATGCCAAAAAGCTTAACAAAAAATTAAGAAGTACATGACCATTCTACCAGTCTTGATGCCTCAAAGTCCTAGTAAACCCTTATTCTTGTACTTGGCTGTAGAATCTGAAGCTATGGGAGCGATGTTGGTACATGAAGATGATGCTGAAGTGGAACACGCAGTCTATTATCTTCCCAAGAAGATGTTATCGTATGAGACATGCTACCAGGAAGTGAAGAAAATTTGTTTGGTAGTAGTATGGGCCTCTTGGAAGCTGCAACACTATTTGTTTGGTAGTAGTATGATGTGTTAGGTCCTGCTAAGTAGGTTTCATGTCCCCAGGTAACAATACTGGTGTGGATTTTCATTTTTAGAATATAAATGACTGTACGCGGGGGCGACGACCCAATTCCAGATTCTTATGGCGATGTGGGGAAACATCCCAATTATGATCTCTACATGTGTGTTTTTTCAACCCCTGTTTATGGTTTTTCGATAAACAGTTTAACATACGCATGTTCAGGTTTCAAATCATGTTTATGTTTTCTCGCTTCAAATTTTTATTTTTCAAGTTACGACAAAGACTTACAGTTTACTATTTATTATTTTCATGTTTACAGTTGATTACAAGTTATAAGAATTTAATTATATATTCAGATGATGTTTTATGATTGTTAACTATAATTACAATTTTAATTCAAGAATAGGTTTTCAAGTTCATGATTTCAATTCATGATATAGTCTTCAGACACGTTTTCAGTTTATGTTTTATAATTTTCATGTTCAATCACGATATTTAAGTCATGATTTTAGAGTCACGACATGCTTTCTATACTTAGTGGTGTTGCATTATTATGATTCAAATTTCACTTATGTTTCATGTTTCTAATTATCTCAGGGACATACTATTGATTCTATTTATTATCATAAGTATACCTACTTTGCTAAAACTAAATAAATAATTTAATTGAATTGATTCATTAGCTAATTAAAAATCTAAATAGACAGAAAAATAAAGTATTTTGGAAAACCTTATTCTAAGGTTTTCCATTCCGTACACGGTTGCTCATAAATCGAGAGAAGAAGCAGCGGTGAATAGTAAAGTGTAATGAACAGTATCTCCGATCAAAATTCTGTCGATTCCAGCGTGTTCGTGGGATCATTTAGAGTCCGTATATACCATTGAACTCTTAGTAATACCTCCCGGTAAAACTCGTAAATTTCAAGTTTATCGTTTAATGTTCGGATTATCCAATTGCTTCGTTGACTAGAGTATCGATATAAATTAAAATATTTGAGCATAAGTTTATTAAATATGTGCATTTGGTAGAATCCGAGTGAAAACATAAGGAATTGGATTGATCCGATAGGTTATGAAAGTTTCTGTAACATCCCTAATATGGGAATGTTACCGGCAAGAAACAGATCCCATTGTCGCCTAAGCCTCTAGCTCATGCGCTAGGACATTTACTCTTATCATAATGTTATGCAATGTATTACTCGAACACACACCCAACTTAATAACTTAAAAAAAAGAACTTAAATGAGATCATGAAACCAAATATATGCATATATACATGTCTGAGAGTATATAAAGTATATATAGTATATGTACGTAATCAAATAGATATCCATGATAAGACAAAATGACATCCAAGAGATATACATTCTATATGAAAATAGATCTGGAAAAGTGGACCCCGTGACTAGTGACTGCAGTATAACACTTATCCTCGATCTCGGTCTTCAAAAGCAGCACATGGCTCACCAAAATGCTTTTGAAAACTTTACTTGAAGTGATGGCAGGTGAGTTCTGAGGATCGCATTAAGTGGATCTACAAAACAAGAAACTGAATCAGTATATCTGGGTAAAACCAATCATTCCTAAAATGCTTTTGAAAACTGGTTCTTTTCTTTAAAGCTGAGAAAAAGTTTTTTTTTTCTGAAAACTTTTTGTGAATAAAATCTCTGGTACTGTGGAAAACTTGACGCATGGGGGCGTTACGTATCGTCATCCCCCCATACGCCGAACTAGTGGTCTTGGGGCATTACGTATCGCCGTCACCCAAGCCACTGAACTAGAGCCGGTTGTGGTGATCCATGCTACTACCTGACCCTGAAACTAGGGTCTATGGGCGTTACGTATCGCCGTCCCCCAGCCTTGAACTACGTGTGCACATGGTCTCTGTCTGTCAATTCCATAAGTAAGAGCTGAGGTGGGTTATTCCCCCATGCCTCAAAAAACATAAAAGTATTGCTTTAAAACTTTAAAACTTTCAAATCAAACCTTATATAAAAAGTAACTGATAATTTAATAAGGCTAACGCCCTAAAGCTTAAAAAAATAAGTCTTGAAACAAATTTTAATCAGAAAACGAGTAATATAAATCAATTCATAAGAAAAATAAATCTCCACTCATAGATTTGAAGTCCGGTCAAGTTCCATTCACGTCGGTGGGGGCGAACGCCGCTTCTGATGAGTATTTATATGAAATACACTAGTTTAGAATCATAAGTTATAAAATATGATTCGAAATCAAATTAAGTTCCTTAACCTAGTTGGATTACTCCCTTAGAACATTTCTATCTCTTAATAGAAATGTAAAATAAAATTCAGACCCTTAGTTACGCATTATGACTTCTGAAAAAATTCTGATTTTTGTATGCGTGTCGCGACGCGGGCCTCTTCTGCGTCACGACGCGAGCTTGGTACGTCGCGACGCAACGCCGATTCCAGGACCAGATTTTCATCCCTTAAATGATTAACCCAAAACTTTTTTACATATCCAACACAAGAAAATACAATCATCTAATATCATCATATCAACTTTCAACATCTCAACACCCTCCAAAACTCATAATCTTTACATAATGTTCTCATTAAAATTGAAAACCAAAAGTTCCCCAGATGTGATTTTCTAATTTCAACACCCATCAATAATCATAATACTAACCATCAACAACATACTACCAACACCCAAACTTCAAAAACTCTCAACTTAAGATTTGGGTCAAAAGCTTCTTACCTCAATTCAATCTTCTTTCTTCCTTAATTATGCTTGTTGATCCTCTTCTTCTTTCTTCATGAGTTTAATTTGATGGACTATCCTTGATAAGCTTCAATTCTTTCTAAGAAATTGCAAACTTTCTCTCTTTCCCTCCTCTCCCTCTAACTCACGTTTATGTCAAAGGAAAATGGGAGCATTTTCCTAATTTTTCTTTTTTTATCACTTACTTAGTAAATTTTCTAGAAAAATCTAGGTAACTACATTGTTGGGCCTTGGGCTTCTTTCTCACCTTTCTTTTTAATTTGTTGTTGGGCCTTAAAAGAGTAAAGGAAAGTTGGACTTAAAATTAAGTAGGTGTTCATTGTCCCTAAATCAATCCAGAAAATTATTTACTAGCCCGGGAAAAGAAAACCCTATGCGTCCCTTGCCGATAAATTTTTTTTGGGGTTGTTACAAATTCTACCCCTTTAAAATGATTCGTCCTCGAATCCAAAATGTCTAAAGAATAGTGTGTGTACCTTTATTCGCGAAGAGTTGGGGATACTGCTCCCTTATTGCTTCTTCTGGTACCCAAGTAGCCTCTTGTTCCTTGTGATGTTGCCAAATCACCTCAATGGAGGGAACCCATCGAGATCGCAGCTTCCTTGTCTTTTTTCCCATAATAGCTATCGGTTGTTCCGAATAAGATAAGTCTTGACGGATATCGACCGTCTGGGGTTCCAATAAATGATATTCATCACGCAAATACTTCTGTAACATAGATACGTGAAAAACCGGATGTATCATGTCCATGATGGGTGGAAGGGTCAATTCATAATCTCTTCATCCAACTCTTTGAAGTATCTGGAACGGCCCAATAAACCTAGGTCTGAGTTTACCTTTTTTTCCGAATCTCATGACTCCTTTAAATGTAGATACTTATAGAAACATAAAATCCCCCACCTAGAACTCCAAATCCTTCCTTCGGTGATCTGAATAATTTTTTTGGCAACTCTGAACTGTACCCAGCATTTCTCTGATTATTTTTACTTTCTCCACGTCATCTTGTACCAAATCAGGTCCCAATAACTTCTGCGCCCTGACTTCAAACAATCCAACTGAAGATCTGCACTTCCATCCATACAAAGCCTCGAATGGTGCCATTTGAATACTTGCTTGATAGCTATTATAATAAGTAAATTATATATGTGGTAAATATTGGTCCCAACTACCCTTAAAACCAATCACACAAGCCCGAAGCATGTCTTCTAAAGTTTGTATGGTGCGCTCTGACTGACCATCCGTCTGTGGGTGAAAATTATATCATATTTACTACATTCAAGGATCATCAAGGTTAAATTATTGGAATATAGCACTTTATATTATTCAATATAATTTAATACAAGCTTATGTTTAATCATACACCTAGAAGTACAATTAATTAACTTCCAACGAAAAACACATGCACATCTACTTCGAGCATTAATAATCAATAACAAAATTAAAAACATTGATCTTATCATGTTTAGTAGGGTTTTATTTCTCCTTTCTGCAACACCATTTCGATGTGGTGTTCCATGTGCTATGTATTAGGATACTATCACATGCACAATTACGAACTCCTCAAATTCATTATCAAGGTATTCTCCTCTACGATCTGATCGTAGAATTTTAATGGCTTTACCTAATCGGTTCTCAACATTAGCACAATAATCCATTTTCCATTAATCTACTTATCTTATCAAGGTTAATATGGGCAAGTCTGAGATGCCACAAATATGTGTTATTGTGAGAAATCCTTTG
Organism: Zanthoxylum bungeanum; assembly: GCA_019454045.1. Taxonomy (NCBI): domain Eukaryota; kingdom Viridiplantae; phylum Streptophyta; class Magnoliopsida; order Sapindales; family Rutaceae; genus Zanthoxylum; species Zanthoxylum bungeanum. Next base: position 14,540 of record SKCR01012908.1, read on the forward strand.
CCGTTTAATTTTTCAAACTTAAACATCTCAGTGTTGAACAATGAGTTATGTGTTAATAGTCTTAACACATACAAATTATTTCCTAGTTCTTGTGCATATTGGTAATCTATTTTTGAAATAATAACTTTTATTATTAAATAAAATGGAAAAACCATCATGCAATAGTTTTGAAAGATAAATCATATTTATGCGATAAAATATGAATATAAACTCTTTATTTAAATTCAAATAACTATTATTTGAAAATAAAAACGGATAACTCTCATTTCCTTTGCAGAAACAATATCCTATGTCTTGAATTTCATGGTAAAGTTACATTCAACAAGGTCTTTCCATGTATCAAATAGTTGTACTTTTTGCCTTCCTAGTGCTTCTTTCTCTTCTTTGCAGTTTTGAAAGATTTGACGACACTTGCCTCTCCATTAGGCTTACAAGGATCCAACAACATGGACTTCTAAGAGGTGAGCACACTTAGTAGTTATGTAAGACTGAAAATCAACTTGTTCATAAACATAGTTACTCTGAAACTACAGGAAACTCTTCGAAATAGATCCCATGATCATGGTCATCTAGTTTTGGAGCGATCGCATTGAAGTGGGTCACCATCCTCAAGACGTTCTGTTGGATGGATGTCACTTCCTTCACTTTCGTGGTCATCGCTGAAACAAAGGCCTCATGACATTATCTCTTTGAAGGCTACCTGAATATGTCTTTTAATGACTCCATTATCATAGATGTTGTAGCTATTGGTTCATACTCTTTAGTAAGAACATCAGACATCCCAGTTAGTAAGCAGTAGTAGGCTTTCTCATTGACCGCGACCCACCTTTTGTGAGTATCATTTACATATTGGCTCTGGAAGGATATTCATCATTCAGGCCATAATTACGGTATTCAAAAGACTAGGATAGCGTTCATGTTACTTTTCATTTAACGTAACTTTCTCTCGTATTTGTCATTAGAGAGTTTGAGAATCTCGGAGAAAATGGTTAAAAATTTTAACTAACAAACATGCATTTAAAATTTCATTCAATACATATTAATATTATCACAAGTATTTTTTCATAAAATTAAACATGATAAATGGACCATATAAAATGAATTAGAAACCTAAAAATAATTTCGATGCCACATAAACCTAACATTCTACAAATACGTATTGTCGTAGGGTAGGTCAGTTATTTGCTTGTAGGATCGAGACAATCTCAATTGATTAATATATTTGGGAATAACTCTTATTCCTATATTAATCAACCACAGTTTGATTTGATCAATGAACTTTGATTAACATTTAATCATTACTTTGTGAGTCTAACCCGTTGTTTCGGAACTCTAGGGCTTAACTAGTGAAGTATCATCGTCGTGTAGGTCAGTTCATCAGATACATCTACAATTCCTATCCTCTCGGAATTCGATCTTGATATTGATCCTAAATGGACATCACCCTTAGGGGGACGAAAACAAAGTCGTCTCGAGGCGCCTTTCGAATCTCACGTTATTGAACTAACAACGGAGATCGTGAGATATAATATTATATATCCTACTCCCATTCACTATGGTAAAATTTAAGATTTCTATTAAACTATTATCTAATTTACTTAGATTATACGCGGTTAAAAACATAACCTAATTAATACTAGCATATTATTAGTGATATCTCCAAATATTAACACTTAAATTTTTGTCCACTTATTTTATTAGTCTCAACTAATATAACTTAATTAAACAATTTAATTAAGTTTTCCTTTTTAGTGAGCTATTTCAATTTTAACTCTTAAAATTTTAGTTCACTATATAAATTTCAAAATTTTGAATTCGAATGTTAACAATTATTTAATTAAAATATATGTGACTTATGTTATTTTTTCTTTGGTACGTGGAATTGCATCTCGAGTGAAAACCACATTACTGTCCATTCAGAATCGAGTATGGAATTTATATCTAGGTTTCCATCATATATACCAAAATAATTAACTAGTCTCCTATTAATTATCTTTTTTCCGAATTACCAAATTTTAAATTTCTTTAATTTAAACTATTTAATTTACTTGGATGCATTAATCTAAATTTAAACTATTTATATTTACATATTTTGTATGCTTTGATTAATTAAACATGCATATAATGTCATGACATGTTATTGTAACATCCCCGATCCGGGAATAGATCCCACTGTCGCCTAAGCCACTAATGTATGCAAAAGAAGATTCGCTCTTACCATGATACTATGCAATCACCTGAATAATCACACACATAATCTTAGAACTAACTCAAATGCATAATCATAAAAATATGTATATAACGCTCGTCATATACACATCATTATCATATATCTATCATACAGCAAAATAAAATCACAGAAAATTACATTCTATGTGAATGTAGATCAGGTTTGATGGACCTCATAACTAGTAACTGCAGCATAACTCTTGTTCCAGGATTATGTCTCCCAAAAGTTACGCGTGACTCACCAAAAGATGGATCCTGCAAAAGGACTAGAGAATGAGGGGGATGGGTCCTATAAAACTCAGTGACTGGAATTACAGAATCAGAGAAAACTGTATTAGTATGGTTAAGTAAAATCATCTTAAGTTTAAATCACTTTCTGAACATATGATTGAAAACCAATTATTTTTCTTTCAAACTTTGAGAAATTTATTTCTGAAAAAGTTTTTGTTTAAAATCTCTGCAAACTGTAGAAAACCTGACGCATGTGGGCAATACGTATCATTGTCCCCCCATACGCCTAACTAGTGGTCTTGCGGTGTTACGTATCGCCATCTCCCAAGCACTGAACTAGAGCCAAGAGTGCTTATATATGCTACTACCTGACCCTAAAACTAGGGTCTAGGGGTGTTATGTATCGCCGTCCCCTAGCCCTGAACTAGGATCTATATGCACCAATCATCCCTAGTCCTGAACTACGTGTGCACACGTTCTCTATCCGTCAATTCCATAAGTTACATACTGAGGTGGGTTCTTCCCACATGCCTCCAAAATCATAAACTCAAGCTTTTACATATAAAGGTTTCTCAAAACGTTCTCATGTATGAAATATCTGAAATCAATTTTGCTTAAGCCCTAAAGCATTTAAAAATAAGTCTCGAGTCAACAATAATAAATAAATCTCAACTTGGAAAGAAAAGTCCACTCACGGGTTTGATGTTTGAATAACTCCACTTCACGTCGCTAAAAGAGATCGCGGCTCATGTCGAGTATCTATATTTTATAAACTTAATCAGAATACAAGTTATAAAATATTATTCGAAATTAAACTAGGCTTCTTAATTCGGTTAAACTATCATCTCTATATGACATGCAAGTATGTCTCTACATTGGTATGAGTCACCTAGGGTGTCCTCTAACCTTTTTGAATGAAATGGAAATGGCTAACTAAATTTTTAGCACAAATGGACACGTGTCGTGACACCACAATGTGAGTGTCGTGACGCCCACCTAGGCTGGGTCGAGGTAGAGATCAACTTTTATTACATGTCGTGATGATGGGTGATAAGCGTTATGACTTCCATTCGCGTCATGATGCTAGGAGGCATGCATCGTGACTTCCATAAAACGGAACTGAAATAAAGGCTCTGGTTTGAATTGTGTCGCGATGTTAAAAATCAGAACTAGACAGAGGCTCTGCCTCATTACGCGTCGTGAAGCTAGCCCAATGGCGTCACGATGCTCAGCTAGTCCTAGGGCCAATCTTCACCTCTTCAATGATAAAGCTCACAACTTCCCTTCTTAAACAATATTTTTACAAACTAAATTTACTACAATGCTAAGTTCTTAACATCCCAACATCACCAAATTCTATTATCCTTACTAAGTACTTCAAATAGGGTGACATGCCTAGAAATTCCCCAACATTGACTTCTCAGCACAACAATCATCAATAATCACATTACTTCAAAGTAACACACCACAAATATCAAACCCTTAATACTAAAAATTTCAAAATTTGGGTTAAATATTTCTTACCTTAATTCAATTTCTTTCTTTGCAAATGGAGTCTTCAAGTTTTCTTTCCTCCATCTTAGGTTTTATTTAGGGTGGATTACTCTAAATGATCCTTGGAAATTCACAAAGAAATGAAAGAAATCTTTTTTTCTTCTCTTAGTGCATCTCTCGGCCAATGGGGGAAACTGAGGAGTTGTTATTTTCTTTCTTCTTTTTGTCCTTAATCCATTTAATTTTTTGAAGAAAACCTTGGAAGTTATAGAGTTTTCTAGAAACATGGAGGACTTGGCCAAAATTTCTAATTCTTTTTTGGACTAGAGTTGAGCTAAACCCTTTGTAATTTTTTATTATGAACCATATATTGTCTTAAGACTGATTGGGCTTGGCTTAAGGTTGATCCACTAAGACATAATTACCATTGATTCTCTAATGAACGATTTATTCATAACTATTATGAATATTAATCTTTCTATTTGTAATAGAAAGACTTGAGCGCTCTAACTATTCAAGTATCGAATCAACACTTAAGAAAGATACTCATCTATTTCTCCCAAGAAGAAGTGGATTCCATATCTATGTAATACGTCCCCAGCCACACACAAAACTATGTCCCCAAAGTACGTACCTATTGGTCAGGATTTCTTCACCAACCTCACATTTGTAAATCAAATGACATAACCTGTCATGAATGTGTTCTTAGTACACTCAGGATTCAGATCAACCCATATATAATCATCTATAAGACAGATATGAATTTCTTTGCTTAACGGATATTAAAAAAATTCATTTTTATCATGGTCCAGTCCTATATGATTGTATCATATAAGGTGATTTTATTCCCATGTCACCACATGAACAAACCTGGATCAAAGTCATGATATAATATTAAATGGACTGTAGCTATAGATAAACCAAAAAACATAGTGCTTATTTTTATTTGCTCTCTACGAACTATTTAGGTTTACTAATTTCAAACTTAAATCCTCTTGTGTATAACACTTATATTCTAAGCCTGAAAGTAAATTTAGTATCCAAGGGCATATATGACAATTTATAATATGCGAATTTAAAAATAACACTTTGATAAATGAAAAATGCATTGTTAATTAATTAAAATGAAATTTTGTTTACAATTTCATTGTGCTCCAAAGCATATATCCCAACACCCAGAACACCGAAATCAAGTATGTTTTCAACGATTTCAGATTCATTACTCATAACACATCGAAATAATAGTTCATAGCATTAGAGTCTGTTTCTGACAAAAATTCAGAAAAACTTTTGAAAAGTCTAAAAACTTTACGAAAGAATCCGAAATTTTTCGGGTTTTTTCCTGTTCCACCCGGAACACATCTAATAATCTTATTACATCATTATACATTATCCAGGAAAACTAGACAACAAAAATCATCGAATTACACATTTTCTGAAAATCTTTCGTAAAATTTTTTAAATACTACGGAAGAATCCTAGACCCTCCGAAAATTTTTGGAACCATCAAAACAATATCATATCATCAAATAACACACACGTGAAATCCAATTCTACCAAAAACTCTCATATCCTTCCAAATAGATTCATTTCGTTCTGATTTCCCAGATTCTACCAATAGAACAAATTCAATAAATTCTAGCTTATCCAATTCAATACATGTCAAAACATTATTTTATGATACTACTGGAAACATCCGAATATAATACGCTTAACTTTAAAATATCGAGTTTATTCCGATAGGTCTTACCGAAATTCCGAGGGTAGAAGCGGACTCCCTTCGCCCGAAAGAATGCGTAGGAATCATCAAAATTTGAATCGGAGCTACTGTTCAAATGGATTTTCCGATTGACCAAATCATTCTTTCTTAATTTGTGTGGAATTGAGAGTCGTTTCGTAAACTCGACTCCACATCCTTGTAGTACTCTCCTGGAGCTTTAATTTAGAGGGCGACTCGACCAGTGAGACAAAGTAATGAGCTAGAATGGAGTTAGATCACACGCATTTGTTTCTACCTTGATTCTCGATGTTTTCATCATTATTTGGCTAGCTGTTTGCCACTAACGGACAATGGGTTGTCCAGCGCACAAACCAATGGCACCATGTTTGCCGGCAGTGTTGGATTGTTGTCGGAGTTGGCCTATTCTAGATATGTCAAAGGAGGTCAGGTTTGAAAAATGATTAAATCTTTCCTTTTATAATTTCTAGAAACTAAGAGTATTTATAAGAAACTTTCTAAAAATTACAAAGTGCCCATGAAATTGCATGTTGGTCCCTAAAATTGTACTACTTCAGAAATTCATACTTGATGCAAAGTTTGAAAAGTATTCAACACGAAAGTTGTTCGTCTTCAAAAGAAATTTCTAACGGATTAAAAATCACCTCAATCGGAGTTCGTTTGCTATTTCTATAGCCAAAACAATAAATTTTCTCCGTATAAAATAATATACTTAAATCACATAACTAGTTCTTTCAAATTTCATGCTTCCTAGTGTAATGAGATTCTACTTTAAAATATTCCAGCCTATATTTCAACACTTAACCCTTTATTGTCCAACTTCGCCTCATTCCGAGACCTTATATGCAATTCGGGAACCTTCTAGAAATATTCTAAAATTCGGGATATTACATTCACCTCTCTTAATAAAATTTTCATCACCAAAATTTCTCTGTTCTTATATCTTATCAGTCGTACCAAAAAAAAATAAATAAACCATTTTGTCGATATCCATGAGCTATCTTACTCTATACATCGTCAAAAATCACATATTGTTTCACATCATATTGAATTCAAGTAAAAACATAACGGATCAGATCAATCAATTCAAATCAAATCAAATCGATACATAATCAAAATCAATTCAAAACTCATACATCATAAGGATTTCTATCAGATGAAAATAGGATCCTATCATATCTCGTATATCCGGGAGGTTTCACACATATCCGATCATAATTGGATAAAACCATATCAAATCATAACATGCCAATTCAAATCATGTCAAGTCACCTGAAATCAATTAATTCCAAAAACAACCCATTCATATCATATCAAACACATCATATTAAATCACATCAAACCATATCACATCTAATCACATACAATTCATTCCATCCATACCAAATCTAAGTCATATCATGTGACGTCAGATCATAGACATCGAATGAATATTATCGATACCAAATCCAAATCATAACACATCACATCATAAACAGAGAGATCAAATCATGTTACAAACATAAGACCTATATGGTCTATATATAACATAATATTTACTCAGATGATCAGATATCCTATAGCTGCTGTCACCAATATCTAAAGCTTTGCTCTGACACCACATTTGTAACATCCCACCAAGGGTAGGATGCTACCGTCTTGAGATAGGAATAACCTTTCTCCCTAAGCCTCAAATCTAACGAAAAATATACATGAAACACCCTAAACATTGGACAACCTGGTACACAGTTCAACACCAAAATGACTAGCAATTACCATCATATATCGAAAAGGACATTTTGTCCACCCAAGACATATCAATTATCAATATCAATACTCAAGGGCTCTGTGCCCACAATTACACATACAAATCAAAACTTTTATTTACATATATTTAATTATGTGCATTGCACGATCCAAACATAAATAAAACAATTAGACTTCTATACACATAAACATTCCATAGGACTCAGAGTGGGGTAACTACAACTTGGGTGATTCCTCATCTCGAGCATAAGCATCCCAAACTTGATGGCTGACTAATCTAGTTTCCAACCTGTAAAACTAGCAAACTGTTGTAGTGTGAGTTACAAAACTCAGTAAGTAACTACATACATCACGAAAGGAAGAATGAATTTCAAATATAGTATATATAAATATATATATATATAGACACACACACACACAAAATTTATTTGTCAGAAAGCCTTTAAACTTCTTACTGTTCTTCACACTCTTTCAAAATAAAGTCGTCAGAAAACTTATAAACAAACTGACCCAGAAACTGAATTCATGAGGGGTGCCTGATACAAATCAGAAACCTATACACAAACTTCATCCCTTCGGTGAAAAACTTTTTATTTTACTGATGTGTCCATTTCTATGGCCATTTTCCAGAAATAAATAATTCACGTAGTCAGCATATCATGGGACTACCTTATGTGTGGTGGTGAATTACTAATCATCTGGAAAGGTCTCATTTATTGTCAGCTCATTACCAGTTGTAGTCCCATTTTCAAGTCGCAACATATGATCTGCTACTTGATTTTCTATCCCTTTTCAATCTCGGATCTCCAAGTCAAGTTCTTGCAATATTAGTACCCAATGAATCAGTCTTAGTTTGGCCTCCTTCTTTGCTATTAGATACATGATGGATGAAGAATTTGTGTAGACTATCAAATTTGTGCCTATCAAGTAGGAGCGGAACTTGTAAAAAGTAAACACCACCGCCATCAGTTCTTTTTCAGTGGTGGTTTAGTTGAGTTATGCCTCAATCATTTTTCATGGCGAGTAACTGCTTATTCAAGGTGTGAAATATCTTTTCCTTACGCTGCCATAAGACTACACCCACTGTAAAATCACTCACTTCCCAAATGACTTCAAAAGGGAATGTACAATCTGACATTACTATAATGGGGACCGAGACTAACTTTTGTTTCAAAATTTCATATGCTTGGAGCAGTCCTTGGTGAAATGGAAGGGCACGTCTTTCTCTAGTATGTCACACATTGGCTTTGTAATCTTGAGAAATCCTTAATAAATCTTATGTAAAACCCTACGTGTCAAGGAAAAACTTCGGATCTTCTTGACAGATGATGGTGGTGGTAGTTTCTCTATTGTCTCAATCTCAACTATCTACCTCAAAACCTTTATGTGAGATATGATGTCCCAGTACAACGCCCTTCTTCATCATGAAGTGATATTTCTCCTAATTTAACACCAGATTTGTTTTTCACATTTGAATTACCCTTAAAAAATTCTAAAGACATTGGTCAAAGAATCTCCGACCACTGAGAAGTCATCCATGATGACTTCTATCATGTTTAAAAAGATTCTCATCATGCATCATTGAAAGGTAGCAGAGGCATTACAGAGCCCAAATGGCATCTTGCGGAATGTGAAGGTATTATATGGGCACTTGAATGTGGTTTTCTTTTGGTCTTCTAGAGCGATGGCTATCTGATTATACTCTGAATACACATCCAAAAAGTAGTAGTACTCATGTTCTGTTAGTCTATCTAGCATCTAATCAATGAATGGAAGTGGGGGGAGTGATCTTGCTATGTTTTCTTATTCAGCTTTCTGTAGCCCATGCAAACTCTCCAACAATCATTATTTTTTTTATCAAAATCAGCTCATTCTTTTCATTAGTGAGAATGGTCATTCCTCTTCTTAAGCACACACTGCATTGGACTTACCTAAGAGTTTTCAGAGATGGGGTAGATGATACAAGCATCAAACCACTTTATGTTCTCTTTCTTCACCACCACCTTCATAATTGGGCCTAATATTTGCTGATGTTCCATGTAGCCCTGTATTCATCATTGATTAGAATATTGTGTATGCAGAATGATCTGCTGATGCCTAATATGTCTGCTATGGTCCATCCTATGACACTATTGTCCTCTCATAGCATTCTTAATAGTTTGTCTTCCTGCTCCACAATTTTTGGAAGATGGAATAATAACTGGTAGTATTGAAGATTTTTCAAAGTACGCATAACGAATGTGACTTGGAGTAGCTTTAGTTCTAGCTGTGGTGTTTCTTCTACTAAGGGTTTGACTTGCCCTTTTTCGATAGTTCCAAGATCTCCACCAGCATTCTATGTCTCAAGCGAAGGGCCGCATTAAGATAATTTAAACATTCTAGATTTTCCTCATCTAAATTTCATTTGACATGTTAGTAATGCATGCTTGAAGATTGTCAGTAAATGAATACACTGCAAATATATCCTAAGTGGCATCATTTACTATCTCTATTCTATAACACTCCTCATCTCCTTCATCATTTGAGGACTTCATGGCTTTAAATACATTAAAAGATACCTCTTGGTCTTGAACTCTCATGGTAACTCACCTTTCTGAAATCTATTATGGTTCTACTTATCACCAAGAATGGTTTACCGAGGATGACGGGCATTTCTTTGTCTTCCTCCATGTCAAGCACAATGAAATCTGCTGGGAAAAGAATTTATCCATTTTGACAAGTACATAATTAATCACTAATCTTGGATATGTGAGTGATTTATCATTAAGTTGTAAAGTGACTGAGGTGGGCTTCGCATCTCCTAGCTCAATTTTCCTGTAAATAGGCAAAGGCAACAATTTAATACTCGCACCTAAATCACATTAAGCTTTACCAAAATAATGGTTCCCTATGGCGCAGAGAATGGTGAAACTGACAGGATCTTTAGCATAGGAGGAAGCTTCATCTGAATGATAGTAGTGCTCCATTCTGTAAGCACTACTACTTCAAATTCACACAGTCTTCATTTTTTGGATAAGATATCGTTCATGAACTTGACGTAACTTGTCATCTACTCTAATGCCTATACAAACAGGATGTTGATGTGCAACTTTTTGAACACCTCCAAGAATCGAGCAAACTGCTTGTCCAACTTTGCTTCTAAATTTGCTGAGGAAAAGATGGGGGTAGGGTAGGTTCTACGAGAGATTTGTTCTTCCAAAGTTGCTGAGGAAAAGATGGTGGTAGGGTAGGTTACGACGAGAGATTTTTCTTTTGTGTCCTTATCTTTTGTCTTTTGCTCAACTTTATCATTTCTCGTTGTGGCAGTGTTCTCCTCTTAATGTCTTGTGACTCACATATCTTTTTCTATCATTGTACCACTCTTCAACATAATAGCTTAACATTGTTCCTTACCCATTCCTTTAGGGTTGGGTTTTGTGTCGCTAGAAAGAACACCTTGCGATCTGTAGCTATGTGCATTGGCCATTGTCCCAGTTAATTTTCCAATATTCTCAAGGATGATAATTGACTATGTACCTGTGCTTCTAGCCTGGCGGTATTCTTTGTCATTTTCCACGCTTTGCTCATCCATTTGCCTCTTTAAATCCTCGATGGGTGATTTTCTTTCTTGGAAAATTCAAATAGTTATGGAAGCGTAACGACATAGTTCTAATATATTTGGGTATTGGATACTCATGCAAGTGTAATAGGAGGTTCTGTTTACCATGGTACGAAAATAGCTTCGTTCTGGATAGACCCTTCAGAATCCCATTGATAGTATGACTATGTGTCTATGGGAATCCGAATCAAGGTAGGTGTATTTGGTCTTAACCTGAGACTTGCATCGCTAATACTTGCGACAATTAGTTATACTTTGGTTTTGGTCGTCCGGGGCTTTAACAGGTTCTGTGTACGCCTCTTCTGGGTATACTAAGAATCGTAGTGTATTGGGTGTGATGTCAAGATGGAAGTATCACTCCAGTTATATGGAGATGATGATCACGCGGGATACAGAACTAGTACTCTTAAGTACTGCAGTCATCGGGATAATATGACTAGGTCATGATTATCCAATTATAAAGACTAGTTACCAGAGATCCGATATATGCTTCATACGGGGCGAACACAATTCCAGCCCTAGTCCTAGCATGTGATATCGATACTGAATCGCAATACACAATACTACGTATACTATGTCTGACAAAGATTATATATGTTGGACAATTATGACCTATAGCGTCACTATTTTACGAATCATGGTGTTGTTGTACACTTTAACTATGTGACAAAGAGAGATTGCACTCTAATCATTTGTGATTAGATCACCTAGATGTATAAATGATAGGAGGTCCCTATGATTAGTTCCTGGATTGAGAATGATGAGACAGTATCAGTCCATGGAGGATTAGTCATTAAATATCCATAGTCAGAGCATTGTCGAAATTGGACATCGATAATGTGTAAAGACTAGTATTACACGTGTGCGCTTTGTGAGGGCATAACGGCATAGTTCTCATATATTTGGTATAGGATACTCATGCAAGTGTAATATGAAGTTGTGTTTTACCGATGGTACCGGAAACAGCTTCGCTCAGGATAGACCCCCTCGGAATTCCATTGGTAGTATGACTATGTGTCTATGGAAGTCTGAAATTAGGGTAGGTGTATTTGGTCTTAACCTGAGACTTGCACCGCTAATACTTGCGATAATCAATATACTTTGGTTGCGGTTGTCCAGGGCTTTAACAGGTTCTGTGTACGCCTATGCTGAGTATATTGAGAATCGTAGTGTGTTGGGTGTGATGTCAAGACGGAAGTGTCACTCCAGTCATATGGAGACGATGGTCACGTAGGATACGGTACTAGTACTCTTATGTACTGCAGTCATCGGGATAAAATGACAAGGTCAGGTTTATCCGATTATAGAGACTAGTTACCAGACATCCGACATGTGCCTTCGTATAGGGCAGACACAATTCCCGCACCAGGCCTAGCACGTGATCATCTGATACTGTATGCGACATACAACAACTTACTACGTATACTACTCCTGATATAGATCCTTTATTCCTGTAAGGATATTTCTGGAGAATTGGGTAGGCATGGCGCTTTGCTAGAAGCCAACTTGTCTTGTAAATCGGTAAAACGTAATACTTGGTACTTACGTGTTCAGATAGTCCGACGACCGAATTTAATGCCAACATATCCGGGGATCTCATGGGTCGCTTCCCAAAGATTCACCGATGACGTATGACTCGCACTCTAAATTAATCTGGGATTAATTAGAAGAGAGAGAAAATTAATCTCGGATTAATTGCGGAGATATTTTATATGGGATAAAATATCATTAAAAGAGAGATAACGGTTAATTTGGAATTAATCGAGAAATTAATATATTTGATATATTAAATGAAATTAGATTTCGACGTGAATTAAAATTAGATTTAAATTCGGCGAACGAATTAATTCGTTAGCCACTTGAATGGTAATTATGCTAGGCATGATTATTTAATTAAATTAGATTTAATTACGTCGCAACAGAAAATTCCTTAATTTGGAATTAGCGAACCCGAGCCTGAGATTGTTTGCGAGCGCATTCGCATTTCGAACTCGAATGCTGCGCGTAAGTCAAATCAAGCATCAAATCGCTAGTCGCAACTAGCGTCACATCATTCGTCAATCAAGTGATGCATTTCTTTCACTTTGAGTGATTGACGCAAGTCACTATTCATGAGTGATGTGAGTTGATGAAGGTTGATTGGCTTTAGTTGCTTGACTTTTTGAAAGCCAAATTCACATGAAATGAATTTGAAATTCACATAAGTGTATTAGATACACTTTAGCCATCAACCAAAATCATCTCTCTCTCACTTCATCTCTCTCTCTCTCTCACACGCCCATGGGGCACATTTCTTCACTGGTTTTGGCAGTGAACTGCCATGAGCCAAGAGGAAAAGGGAAGCTTAGAGTCGCGATTTTGTGGCAAAATCGGGAGTGCTAGCACACAACGAAGTCATGTGAAGGTGATAGGGAATTTTACCCATGAGCCGGGAATCATTTGACGAAGCTTAGAGCTTGACGAAGATGATCCAACCATTGCCGAAAAACCAGTGAGCTGTGCAGTCCACTGTCGAGCAAAATTTCAAATTTGTTGCCTCCCGCGTCGCTCAACTGATCGATGTGAGTATTCCGCAACTTCGTTGATTTGTATTCGCACTTATTTCATGCTTGTTTATGATCTTGGGACCTTAGCAAACACCAACAATGGTATCTTGAGCAAGGTTGAGCATGAAATTGATTAGGGCTTAAAATTGGGTAAAATTGATTTTGAGCATGATTAATGAAATTGGATGAATTAGTATGCTTAAATATGTTTTAATTGAAGATTGATTAGATCAATTTGTTGAAAAATTGTTTGGAACATTTTTCCCCAATTTTTGATTTGTTGGCCGAATGTCAACTATGCCCTAATGTTTTGGAATTTGGATTTTTGGATCATTGGATGTGCTGGAAATCAATAGGGGATGCTGATTTAATGTTTAATTGGATTCAATTGGATTGGATTAAAATTGGATATGAAAATCACCCCATTGCCGAGACATATAAGAGCATGTATATGGGTTTGATTTTTGATGAAATGTGTTGGACATGTTTTGTTGTAATTGAGCATGATTAATTGTATAAATTAGTGTTTTAGAAATGTTAATTTGGGTGATTAATTATGTAAATACACTTAGTGTAATTAAATTGGGAAATTGGATTTTTGGAATTTAATTATTTGGGCCTTAAAATTGGATTTGGGATTTTAAAGTTGTTATTGGGCTAATTGGGCTTGGTTGTACCAAGTTAGGTTTAGGCCAAATGGATTGGATCCAATTGGGCCCAAAATCGCTTCCATAAAGCCCAAATGCGACTAATGGACCTTTAAAGTTTAATTGGGCCCAATGGGCCAAAATTGATTTCTGGGCTTATGGGCTAAATCCCGGATTGGACTTTGGTTATCGGTTTGACCCGAGTTGACCAAAAGTCCACGCCTTAAGAAATTAATTAAAAGCCCATTGGACTTAAATTTAATTGACGTTGGACGTTAATCGGGCTTTGAGACCCATAGCGATTAAATTTGGAATTTAAGTCGTAAAGGTTTATTAATAAAGTGTAGTATTTAATTTGAAATTAAATAGCGATTTAGTATTAAATAAAAATTGAATTGGATTTAATTATGTTGTTTAATTTAATTCGAGAATTCGTACTTTGAGTACTTATTCGCAAAGACGAGTTTGACTCGAGCAAAATCAAATCATTGTTTGAACATTGGATGGTCACTAATTATCAGATTAATTAATTTTATTAGATTGATTGATAACATGCTTGTGTGAATACATGGTTGCGATACATGAATAATGTATATCGGATGGATATTAGATGGGTGGGACAATTTTAGAAATGTTGTAATAAATTTTATTTATTAATTGGACCTGCATGTCCAACCTTATCACCTCCTTATTCTTTGTATTCTCTTCTCACATATCCCTTAATGTAAATGAGGTTTCTTTAGAAGTGTAGTGTAATGGGTAGAAGTGATACATGTTCTAGCGGGAGAGAGAAAATGAGAGATTTGATCTAGGATCAATGTGTAAAGTATCCATCCGCATATCATTATTATTTAATTATACGCGCTATATTATGTGTTTAGAATTCATGTCTAAGGGTGTATGATGATGAGACCTTAACAAAGATAATAAATGGTTGCCAATTTGCACTCGAAAAACCCTCGCAAAATATTAAGCGTTTTTCCTTCCATTGCGTGATTCTCACTCAAGATCCGAGACTGGCATTGGCTTGTTGGCCAAAGTCATGGCCTTTGTCCATCGAGGATGTGTTTGAATCACGAGAGCTTTGTTCCATATCAGTGTCTTGTCGAAGTTGTGGTTTGTTGGCCAAAGTCAAGACCACTTCTTGTACATCGACATTGATTACGAAGCTTTCCATGGTCAATGGGTCGCGCTTGACTGGGATCACTAAGTTTGTTGTGCCAAAGCCAAGGCTTAGTTGATTTAGAGGAAAAAGGTTAGGTAATACATTGGATGTATTGGCATATATAAAATATATGTTTCGGACTTGGATGTCCCCCAACTGGATCTAGGAATTGGATTGGATCCAATTGATCTTAGAGATCTACCTAGTTAACTATCATACAATTTGTTGGCCAAAGTCAAGATTGTGTGATATTTAACGGGATCATAGCCCATTAGGAAACACAGTTTCCCGAGTACTCGACAGAGGATTAGAGGCTCGCAGAAAAATAGTGGGAGGTAAGAATTGAATTTGCAATATTCATTTAATTACTTTCCATACGCGCTCAAACAAATATCATTCGTCAAATAATTAAATATTAGTTGGACTAATATTTAAACGTTTTTTTAATTAACAGTTGGACTGTATTCAAACTATTCATTTATAGTTGGTTATATAATTGGATTATAGTAATCAATATTTGATTTAATTAATTATAGTTGATTAAATAGTTGGACTATTGTAATCATTATAATAAACAGTACCTAAATCTTTGATTAAATAGTTGGACTATTAAAATCAAGATAAATTTGAAAGATTGACATTTAAAACATAATCCTATGGAAAATGTATTTAAATGGTTTAATTTTCAAATTGGGAATAAGTTTCAGGATGGTCCTGGAAACTAATAAGTTACTTTATTTGATAAAATAACATACTATGCCTAAGCCCGGAGTTAAGCAAATAGTAGAGCATAATCTTTGGAAGATTTATGTGATGATAACTTTAGTGCTTAATCCATTAAGCTTGTCGCAGTAGAATACTTAATTTCTAAATTAGAACTAAGGATTAGATCCTTAAAGTATGATAAAGAAATTGAAGGATCTTCATAAATCTATACTTAGATTTTTGGAAGTACTAAAATGCAATAATAACTCTTGGAGAGTTAATGACTATTCTCAAGGAGACAAACTCAAAATTTGCAATAATGCAAGTAGTGCAAGGCGCACTTTACTTCGATATTATAGAAACCCGAGGCTTAGCCAAAGGCTACTGGAATGTGGAAAAGGGCAAAGGAGAAAATCATTATAATCTTCTGGGAAGATAAAAGGACATATCCCAAAATATCTGCCTAAATTGTGGCAAACGGGATCGCAGAAGCATGACTGCCGTTTGGACAAAGCAGACATTGAAGACGAGCAAGGCTCTGACTTCAAATCTGTTTGTCAACATTATGTTCACTACTAGTATTAAAATTGGATTTTAAATACTTAGTGTGGTACATAAAATATATATATTGATGTTCAGAATCTGTTTTGAACAGGATACTGACTTCAATTGAGATTAATCTTCGAATTGGAAACTGGACGAAAGTCGTTGTTTCAACCATAGATACCTAATTTAGGAACTACCTTCGGGTATGTACTTAAATTAGGAAACTGTTATAATGTAACTAGTTTGACTAGAAACATTATCTCTATATCAGTGTTAAACCCGCTACGGGTGAACCTTTATATTCTAGAACAATAAAGTGTTTTATTATATAAAGATGATATTGAGATAAACACATTAGATGTGAATAACATAATTTATATTTTGAATATAAATAAAATCTCAAACATATAACATGACAAACAAACAGCTCAAACTGATTTGATCATTAGAAACTAGGATGTGGCATTGTTGTCTGGGACACAATTAAACAAGACTCGTATATCCACACTTTTGAAAAGTGGGTACTAGGACATATTTGATACTATTCAAATAAAGTCTATGAATCTAGTTTATTGGGCAATGTGCCTAAAACACCTTTACTTGGTAAAAGTGCAAATGCCACCTATCTGTTAGCCCTAGTTCATAGTGAAGCAAGTGGGCCCATGTCTAGCTAGGCTAGATGTGGATATGAATATTTGGGGACCTTTACGGATGTAGCATCGTGTTATGGTTATGTGTTTCTTTTGAAACACAAATCGGAAACTTTTACAGTTTTCGACATGAAATAGACAAACAGATTGGATAAAGTATTATACCGTCACGGTGAGACCGTAATGGAAAATAATAAAGCAATAAGTTTCTCAATACTTGAAAGAGTATAGTATTCTTTCAATGAGAACTCGTCCCGGAACACGTCAATTTGACGGTGTGTTCGAACGAAGTAACCGAATCTTGTTGGACATGATAAGGTTAATCATGAGTCGCTCTGAGCTACCATTTCCTTCAACGAATAAGCTTTAAACAGTGCAGAACTTATTTAGAATAAGGTTCCATAAAAAAATCTATTAGACAGAATTCATATTAGATATTAACAGGAAAGAAACCGGGTTTCTCACTCCTGATGATTTGGGATGCTAGACATACGTTTGGATGATACCAAACTAAAACTGAAATTGGATAAGTGCCAATTGTAGGTTATCCTAGGGATACTAAAGTATAGTACTTATACATCTCACCAGAGAACAATTAGATTGTTGCTCACCATGCAGTTTTCCTAAGAGGAATACCGATATGCAGTGGTAAATGGGAGGATAGTAAAACTCGATGAAAATCAGAGTAAATCTATTCATGGCACCGAATCTTAATGGAACATAAATAGTTCATCAAGGATGAAACTATACCAATAATCTTAGAATACACAAGAACCACGTATGTCGGAGAGAGTAAAAAACAACCTAGGGTATAGGTTTCAGATCTCACCTCATAAAGATGTCTATCCTATTGAGGTATACCAACTGACTACGTATGAGGAAGTGATACAAGGTATCGACTCCCTAATTATAGCAAAGTGTCATGAATCTGAAATGGATTCCATGTATATCAACAAGTTTGGATACTAGTTGTTGTACCGCAAGGCATTGTGCCTAATGGTACTATATGAGTCTTTAAGGAAGACATTCATGGAAGGAAACATACCAACGTAGGAAGCTAGGCTTTTAACGGAAAGGTATCGTTATCAGCATTGTGTTGATTTCGATTCAACCTTTTACATGTTACCACGATAAATCCATTTGGATAATGCTTGCTAATGCTGCATGTTTCATTTATGAAATATGACAGCTTAACGGGAAAATCGCTTTCCTGAAAAGGAAACCTTTTGGAGGATGTTTACAACATCTTGTAAATTTTGTAATACCAAAACTAGCAAACAAGGTTTGCAGGTTATTCGATCCATGTTTGGATTGAAGCAACCATAGGTTCTTGGAATTATCGTTTTGATGTAATCATAATTGTTTATGATTTAATTCAAAACGAAAATGATTCTTGTGTATATAATAGGGTTAGTGGGAGCGCACTGACAGTGGCTGCCCTATAAATAATAATAAAATATGTCATTTCTTGGAAATGATATTCCCATAATAATATTGGTGAAAGCTTGGCTTTCGAGAAAACTCTCCGAGAACTCGTACATTGAAAAATGTACGCGACCTGGTGTCTCATATGCTTTTAGCAAATGGATTCACAAACAGGCCAATCCAAGTGATAGTCACTGGATTGATGTTAAGAACATCCGTTAGTATCTTAGAGAACTAAGGATGCTGTCTTATTCTTTGGAGATGGAGAACTTGAAGTGACTGGGATCACTGTAGCAAGTTTCCTAACCGATAAAGACGACTAAAAGTCACAAACGGTACTATACAGTTTGAATAATGGAACAGTGAGCTGGAAATCTTCCAAGCAGGATATTGTTACCGAATAAACAACAAATGCGGAATATTGCTGCAGCTGAGGTAGCAATAGAAGCCATTTGGGTTGACAATAAATCTAATTAGATTAGATGTAATTCTGTTAGAAGCCGAGCTAGGATGCAGCGCAGGCTAAAGAATTAATGGTCTCATCAACGATCCAGATAAATACTTCGACTATTCATCTGATTCGTTCGGATCATACATCGTGGCGATGTGATGATCGAATAAATCAAATCAGATGATAATCATACAAATCCGCTGACGAAAGTCATTTCTCAGCAATTTGAGCCAACCTTACATAGTTCGGGTGTCAGACACTCGAGTGACTGGCTATAGGCTAAATGGGAGATTGTTGGACAATTATGACCCATAGAGTCATTATTTGTACAGATCATGGTGTTGTTGTACAAATTAACTATGTGGCAAAGGAGATTGCACTCTTATCATTTGTGATTAGATCACCTAGAAGTATAAATGATAGAAGGTCCCTAAGATTAGTTCCTGGATTGAGAATGATATGAGACAGTATCAGTACACGAAGGATTAATCATTAAATATCCCTAGTCAGAGCATTGTCGAGATTGGACATCGATAAATACGTAAAAGACTAGTATTACACTTGTGCGTGTTGTGAGGGCATAACGTCATGGTTGTGGGAACACAGAAACTGGACGACGCATGTTCTCCCGGGCTCGCAGCCCGGTCGGGAGTACGGAGTAGCCACGGGGGACTAAACCGGAGAATAATGGAGTCGCCACCCGGTGTGAACCGGGAAAATGAGATTTAAGGCCGCACTCACCCCTCGCAAGGGAAGACCTCAAACCGTTGGGTTCGGAATGGTCCCTTACTTATGTCACTTGTAA
The DNA here is from genome assembly GCA_019454045.1 of Zanthoxylum bungeanum. Lineage (NCBI taxonomy): Eukaryota > Viridiplantae > Streptophyta > Magnoliopsida > Sapindales > Rutaceae > Zanthoxylum > Zanthoxylum bungeanum. The sequence continues at coordinate 34,516 of SKCR01012908.1, forward strand.
TAAAAGGATTTATGTAATAATTTAACCAGGCTTAAATAACATTTATTTCGAAAAATATCATGCTTCTAAATTCATATGCATACATCCACAAGTTCATCACAACATGCAACATCACATGGCAATCTCATGAACATATTTCAATCCTATGATATGGAAAACTAAGAACAACATAATCATGCTTGAGTATTATCTCATGAACCTATTAACCAAATAACATGCTAACAGCCTAATCATGCTTGAATACAATCCCAAGAACACATAGAATGGATAAATGCAGGAATACAAATAATACGGTTGGCTATATAACACAAGAAAGATCAACCAAGAGGCAATTATGCATGAATATGATAAGACAGACTCAGTTCAGTGGGTGCGCGTTCGTGTAGCGTTCGTAAACATGTTCGAACGGTAAACAGAAGGTTCGCGTTCGTATGGCATTTGATAACGCGTTCGAACGGAAATGAAACAGAATGCTCGCGTTCGTATGGAGTTTGATAACACGTTCGAACGGAAATGAAACAGAATGCTCACGTTCGTATGGCGTTCGTAAACGCGTTCGAACGGAAATGAGACCTGATGCATGATAAGGCAAAAAACGCATGCGCGTTCGAGTTGCGTTCATAAACGCGTTCGAACGGGTACAGACCTGATGCATGAAATGGGACGCAATACATAAACAATAAAATAAAGGGGCGCGGTGAAGTACTGCCGTAAAGGTGGCCTTTTGGGGCTCTTGATCTCTCAAAGAGAGGACCTTTAGACCAACATACTAAGCCCATGCGCGTCACATCACAACACATGAAATAAATAATATCAGACATAGTGTGCCCGATTGAACGTATCTTGTATCCAACGAACACACATCAATCAGCGCGGCAAAGCATCGTGGTAAAGGCTTTTAGCCCCTCCCCATAGGGGATCTCACATCACACTTACTAAGCCCATGCGTTCGATTGAATTATGCATACGAAAATAAAGACAATCATATCAAACTAAGTATGCTCGATTGAACGTATCTTGCATTCAACCGAACACACATCAATCGGTGCGGCAAAGCATCGTGGTGAAGGATTTTAACCCCTCCAATTAGGGGACCTTTCATCGCACTTACTAAGCCCATGCACTCGATCGTATCATACGGGGATAAGCAACATACAGAATTTAAATGACGAAAAATAAATAAATAAAAGCAACACAAAACAAGAGAAGGTGCCGTTTACTTAAGTGGTACGTGGAGTTGTGTCCCAAGTACAGACCGCACTACCGTCCATTCGGATTCGGCTACGGAATTTATGTCTGGGTTTCCATCCTATATACTACAAGAGAGGACACTCTTCCATTCAACCAATACCCACAACATACATCATACACACAACGAATGCCACAAATACAGAAAATATAATCAAAATAAATGACCAGAAAATAAAAATGAGAATAAGTGTGAAAGATACCCTCAGGTCTAACCTTTTAAGCTGTCTCTCGGACTCGCGTTTCACGATAATCGGAAGGGGGTAAAGCTCCGCAACTTTTCTGGTTCACTGGTTTACCTCCTAGCTCACTGCTTTGCTGTTTTGCTTGCGGTTCGAACTCCGTTCTGCTCCTATTCGGCCTCTGTCTTGCTGCTCACTGCACGGGCCACCCGTTAAACGTTTTCAATGAACTATTCCAAGTTTGTGTAGGTTCTTAGTGTAATAGTATGTGATTATTTTTAAGATTATCTATGCAGTTTTTATGTTACTGTTTTTTAAGGATTTGGGCTGCTGTTTTAAGGTGATTTTGCTGCTGTTTGGGCGTGTAATACAGTGTGGTTTTTGTGGTGGTTAGGGGCTGTATTGGTGGTTGTATTGGCTATAGAAATTCGGCTTTGGAGGGGTGCAAGGGAGATGGTGTTCACGGCTAAGGAGGATGAGATGGGGAGAAAATTTTCTGTCTTGATTTCTTGCTTTGGCTGTGAGTCTTAGTGTGTTTCAAGGGTTAGGGCTTCACCTTGTCTCACAAGGAAGGGATTTGGTGCATTCAATAAGGATATGATTTAGAGCTAGGTAAGGAAAGCAATGGATTTGATTGGGGGACATGTCTTGGCTAGATTAGGAATTTGTAATATTTAATTTGTGTTGGTTTAGGAATACAAATATTTTAGATTGGTAATTATCTTATTAGATTAGGAAGTCAAATATATGATTGGCTTTAATTGGTTAGGATTGATTTTAATTAGGCATATCTTCTTTTTAGTTTTAGTATATAATATATTCAAATTATTTAAATTAGGCATGATTTTAGTTTAAGTTAGGTAAATATCTTATTTAATTGGTAAATGGTTTAAATATTTTATTAAATGTTTATATTTAAATTAATATTTATTTATTTAATTTGGGATGTGTTTTATTGGCTTTGGGGAGCTAAATGGGCTGGGCGTGAGGCTAGCAGCAAAACAAGAATTACCGACACCATTCGAACGCTTTCTCGAACGCGACACGAACACCCGCAATCTGGTTGCCGTTCGAACGAAGTAACGAATGCAGCACTAACGAAGACAGTGACCTTGTTTATTCTGAATTTCCCCTTCCGATATCCGTTTCCCGCGGCTTTCGTAACTTAAAATGTAGTTGTCTCCAAATAAGACTCCTCATCGGGTTTCACATGCAAAAATGCAATGCCAACAGTCTCCCCCACTTTGATGGGACTTGTGCAGTGTGTGGCTTTGAACAATTCTATCAAAGTTATGCAATGCATTTTCACTTACCTGGCTCGTCTGCTGCCTCGAGCTGAGTTTGAGTTGATTTTGTTGTGAGGTGGTCCATTCTCGAACCGGGTTGATGAGAGGTGGTTCATTCTTGAACCGCCGAGTGGGTCTTGTTCCCATGTTGAATTGAGTTGTATTGTGGGTTTTGTTCCCAATCTGAGTTGAGTTGTGATGTGGGTCTTGTTCCCGATTTGAGTTGAGATAATGGTCTTCTTCCCTGAACTGTGGGTCTTTTTGCCGATGTGAGTTGAGATAAGGGTCTTCTTCCTTGAACTGTGGGTCTTTTTCCCGATTTGAGTTGAGATAAGGGTCTTCTTCCCTGAGCTGCGGGTCTTGTTCCCGATTTGAGTTGAGATAAGGGTCTTCTTCCCTGAACTGTGGGTCTTGTTCCCGATTTGAGTTGAGATAAGGGTCTTCTTCCCTGAACTGTAGGTCTTGTTCCCGATTTGAGTTGAGATGAGGGTCTTTTTCCCTGAACTGCGGGTCTTGTTCCCGATATGAATTGAGACAATGGTCTTCTTCCTTGAACTGCTGGTCTTTTTCCCAGAGTGCCATACCCGGCAAAATTGATTCCGATAATGATATGGGTCTCGCCCCCAGAGTGATATTGATATGGGTCTCGCCCCAACTGATACTGATGTGGGCCTCGCACTCAACCGATACTGATATGGGCCCCACCCCCAGCTGATACTGATGTGGGCCTCGCCCCCAATTGATGCTGATGATATGGGCCTCGCCCCTATGATTCATTTCTGAAGACAACTGACATTGTACTGTTGCTGCTTCTGGTTGGCCTTCATTTTTCGCCCCTTTTTTTTTCTTTGAAACCTGTTATTACAAAACAGAACAAACACAAAAAGGATACAAATATGTTACGTGTATGTATGCATGTATGAGTGAATTTTCTATCCCGTTGGGTTAGGTCTTCTGCCAATTCTCTTGGTGACTGCTCAGTCTTCTTTTCCTCAGGCAAGCCACTGCTTCAATCTGTCTACGTTGATCGGCTCGGTGAACTGATTCTCTTCCAAGTCTGATATTCTCACTACTCTCATTTCCCAATTTCTGAATGGCTATCTTATCTTTTCTGCTTGCTTATTCCGAGGATTCCCCGTATTCTGAACATCACTGAATTTCAAAGTACCAAGGTTGAATGCTTTTCTCAAAAATACTCATATTGCAGAAGAGATTTAGCGAAATGAACGTCTTTATTATCATAAAAAAGGTTCGAACATGTAGACAAAACCAATTTCTTTATTAAAAATGCAGGATCAAATAAACTAGGAGGAACATCTTCATCATTCGCAGCATTGCCTTCTCCATTGACCTATTGTTCTTTACTACTGTTATCATTTATCTCAATGCAAGAAGCCTGGTGGTTGAGAGTTTGGAGGACAAAGGTTTCGGGTAGGCCGGAGTTGATCATATAGGTGGGTGGTGGAACAAAGTGGTAGTTTGGTAGAGGGTTTCTGTGTGTGTTGGGTTGTTCTTTCTCTGGGTCGGGTATTTTGTGAGCATCGATGAGGTTTTGGATTTCATGCCTAAGGCGGGGGCAGTTATCAGTGTCATGGCCTTTTTGTTGGTGGAAGTGGCAATATTGGTTCAGGTCAAAGTAGTGTGGCACAGGGTTTGGGATTGGTCTAGGGTCTAAAGGCTTCAGGAGTCCTTGTCCTTTCAACTTCTCAAGCACCTTTGACATAGGTCTACCAAGATTGGAGAATTGCCTATTTCTGACGGTAGCGACCTCGGCCGTAGTGGGCTTGGTCTCAGAATGCCCCACAAAGGCTCTTTTATTCTGGCCATAAAACTTTCTGTTTTCAGCCTATTCTTCTTCAATATCCATAACAGTCTCTCTCAACTGTCGGAAATCCACAATCATAGAGGTCATCCTCCTCAGCTTGCCATAAATTGACGGCTTAGTACCCTTGATAATCATCTTAATATGGTCCTTCTTTGAAGGCCGAGTCTGCATTTTCAAAAGTTTACCTCTCCAGCGGTCTACATACTCTTTGAAACTCTCCTCCGGCTTCTGCTTAGTGTTCTCCAAATCTCGGAGTGACAAATCAATCTCCAAGTCCGTAACATACTGTTTTAGAAATGCATCTGCCAATTCCTTCCAATCTTCTTTAACTTTTTTCTCAAGGCTGTGATACCACACTACGGGTGCCCCGTCGAGCGACATCCCGAACATTTTCTGCACCTGACGCTTCGATAAGCCAACGGCACTCATAACTGCAACATACTGGCGGAGATGGACCCTCGGATCCCCATTCCCGCTAAACTTGGCCATATCCGGCATCTTGAACTGAGCAGGCAGTTGTTCCTCAAAAGTCATCGCTTCATAATCCAGTAAGTCTTCGTCCTTACCCTTCATCTTGTAGGTAACTGATTCTACCTGGTCTCGAAGCATCTGTAACTCCACCTGGGACCTAACTGTCCTCTCAGCGGCATAATCAGCCATATCATCATCGAAAGCGGGGATGTCATCCCCCAACCCAATCAGAGGCTCCTCACGCCTCACATTTTCATAATTTCCCCCAGCACGGGGTACAGCCATATTTGCCATCGTAGCGGTCAAGGCTTGCAACTGTTCAGTGATCTTTGCAAAACCATTCTCTAACTGATCCATACGGGACATCTCGTTACCGGATTCACTCATGCTTTCAACTGTTCTTTTAGTGAGTCTTGTTCCTTTCCTTAACCCAAACGGTATCTATGATGTCTTTTTGAGACATAGATAGTGTTAACATGATATATGTATGTATGAGGTGCATGATATGTATGTAACATATATAACATACTAAATCAATTATAACTCTCAAGCAAATCGGCCTGTTATCATTTTAGAATCTTTCGGGCTAATTGTCATAGGAGTGAACCCATCCCAGTTTAAATGGCCCAATGAGTTCACATCTCATGACAAAGTGCTCGACTAAATCCAAATGGTAACGTTCCGAACACAATCACAAAATGGCCCATCAATCACTTAGAAGCCTTTGGCCCAATGGTTATGAGATACGTTCTTGTCCCAGTTTAAATGGCCCAACAAGCCCATATCCCATGACAATATGGTCCAAATGGATCCAAACGACGATTTTCCCAAACACAAGCATAGAAGAAAGATGATGCAAACATGACATAATAATTTTTACAAAGTGGCCCCTCGACATTTCAGAAGCTTTGGGCCTAATAGTCATAAGGTACGAACTTGCCCCAGTTTATATGGCCCAGCAAGCCCGCATTTCTGACAATAGTCCAACAGCATCCAAATGAGGATGGTCCACAAGCACATATTCAAGGAAATAATTGTTACTTTAGCCAACCCGGTCTATGGGTGGGTTAGTAAGAGTATAGACAAAGGCTCTCACCGGCGAAGGATGGTCCACAACTAGGTCTCCCCACTCAAGGGTTCGAGCAACCAAGTGAGCGCACCCTTTTTTATACACTAAGGTACGTGCCAATGAGCTATGGTGTGTGATGGACTGTCAAATGGATTTCCCGTTGTAGATCCCCCAGATGGAAGGTGGAGCGAGGCTCACTTAAATACCCAAGCCTCTTAGGCTCTTATCGATTGTTGTCAGGAATAAACAATGAGTCCTCCAAATTAGTCCATCACAATAGGCTACAAGTAGATGGCTATCTAGGTGCCTTCACAGCTTTTCCTTCTAGAAAGGTAGTGAATGAAGGAAGACACCAAACCATTACCTAACCTTAAAATGCCTTTGATTAAACCCTCACTTTATCCACTATAGACACGGTCAATTAAAACATAAATCCAAACATCACAAGACAATATTTCGGGGCCGATTCCCTATCCCCAGTGGAGTCGCCAGACTGTGGGAACACAGAAACTGGACGACGCATGCTGTCCCGGGCTCGCAGCCCGGTCGGGAGTACGGAGTAGCCACGGGGGACTAAACCGGAGAATAATGGAGTCGCCACCCGGTGTGAACCGGGAAAATGAGATTTAAGGCCGCACTCACCCCTCGCAAGGGAAGACCTCAAACCGTTGGGTTCGGAATGGTCCCTTACTTATGTCACTTGTAATAAAAGGATTTATATAATAATTTAACCAGGCTTAAATAACATTTAGTTCCAAAAATATCATGCTTCTAAATTCATATGCATACATCCACAAGTTCATCACAACATGCAACATCACATGGCAATCTCATGAACATATTTCAATCATATGATATGGAAAACTAAGAACAACATAATCATGCTTGAGTACTATCTCATGAACCTATTAACCAAATAAAATGCTAACAGCCTAATCATGCTTGAATACAATCCGAAGAACACATAGAATGGATAAATGCACGAATACAAATAATACGGTTGGCTATATAACACAAGAAAGATCAACCAATAGGCAATTATGCATGAATATGATAAGACAGACTCAGTTCAGTGGGTGCGCGTTCGTGTAGCGTTCGTAAACACGTTCGAACGGTAAACAGAAGGTTCGTATTCGTATGGCGTTTGATAACGTGTTCGAACAGAAATGAAACAGAATGCTCGCGTTCGTATGGCGTTTGATAACGCGTTCGAACAGAAATGAAACAGAATGCTCGCGTTCGTATGGCGTTTGATAACGCGTTCGAACAGAAATGAAACAGAATGCTCACATTCGTATGGCATTCCTAAATGCGTTCGAACGGAAATGAGACCTGATGCATGATAAGGCAAAAACGCATGCGCGTTCGAGTTGCGTTCGTAAACGCGTTCGAACGGGAACAGACCTGATGCATGAAATGGGACGCAATACATAAACAACAAAATAAAGGGGCGCGGCGAAGTACTACCGTAAAGGTGGCCTTTTGGGGCTCTTGATCTCTCAAAGAGAGGACCTTTAGACCAACATACTAAGCCCATGTGCGTCACATCACAACACATGAAATAAATAATATCAGACATAGTGTGCCCGATTGAACGTATCTTGTATCCACCGAACACACATCAATCGGCGCGGCAAAGCATCGTGGGAAAGGGCTTTTAGCCCCTCCCCATAGGGGATCTCACATCACACTTACTAAGCCCATGCGCTCGATTGAATTATACATACGAAAATAAAGACAATCATATCAAACTAAGTATGCTTGATTGAACGTATCTTGCATTCAACCGAACACACATCAATCGGTGCGGCAAAGCATCGTGGTGAAGGATTTTAACCCCTCCAATTAGGGGACCTTTCATCGCACTTACTAAGCCCATGCACTCGATCGTATCATACGGGGATAAGCAACATACAGAATTTAAATGACGAAAAATAAATAAATAAAAGCAACACAAAACAAGAGAAGGTGCCGTTTACTCAAGTGGTACGTGGAGTTGTGTCCCAAGTACAGACCGCACTACCGTCCATTCGGATTCTGCTACGGAATTAACGTCTGGGTTTCCATCCTATATACTACAAGAGACGACACTCTTCCATTCATCCAATACCCACAACATACATCATACACACAACGAATGCCACAAATACAGAAAATATAATCAAAATAAATGACCAGAAAATAAAAATGAGAATAAGTGTGAAAGATACCCTCAGGTCTAACCTTTTAAGCTGTCTCTCGGACTCGCGTTTCACGAAAATCGGAAGGGGGTAAGCTCCGCAACTTTTCTGGTTCACTGGTTTACCTCCTAGCTCACTGCTTTGCTGTTTTGCTTGCGGTTCGAACTCCGTTCTGCTCCTATTCGGCCTCTGTCTTGCTGCTCACTGCACGGGCCACCCGTTAAAAATTTTCAATGAACTATTCCAAGTTTGTGTAGGTTCTTAGTGTAATTGTATGTGATTATTTTTAAGATTATCTATGCAGTTTTTATGTTACTGTTTTTTAAGGATTTGGGCTGCTGTTTTAAGGTGATTTTGCTACTGTTTGGGCGTGTAATACAGTGTGGTTTTTGTGGCGATTAGGGGCTGTATTGGTGGTTGTATTGGCTATAGAAATTCGGCTATAGAGGGGTGCAAGGGAGATGGTGTTCACGGCTAAGGAGGATGAGATGGGGAGAAAATTTTCTGTCCTGCTTTCTTGCTTTGGCTGTGAGTCTTAGTGTGTTTCTAGGGCTTGGGCGTGACTTAGGTTGTATGACCTGGGGGGTCAAGGCTTTGGTTAGGGGTTGTTTATATAGAGAAGGGTTAGGGCTTCACCTTGTCTCACAAGGAAGGGATTTGGTGCATTCAATAAGGATATGATTTAGTGCTAGGTAAGGAAAGCAATGGATTTGATTGGAGGACATGTCTTGGCTAGATTAGGAATTTGTAATATTTAATTTTTGTTGGTTTAGGAATACAAATATTTTAGATTGGTAATTATCTTATTAGATTAGGAAGTCAAATATATGATTGGCTTTAATTGGTTAGGATTGATTTTAATTAGGCATATCTTCTTTTTAGTTTTAGTATATAATATATTCAAATTATTTAAATTAGGCATGATTTTAGTTTAAGTTAGGTAAATATCTTATTTAATTGGTAAATGGTTTAAATATTTTATTTAATGTTTAATATTTAAATTAAAATTTATTTATTTAATTTGGGATGTGTTTTATGGGCTTTGGGGAGCTAAATGGGCTGGGCGTGAGGCTAGCAGCAAAACCAGAATTACCGACACCGTTCGAACGCTTCCTCGAACGCAACACGAACACCCGCAATCTGGTTGCCGTTCGAACAAAGTAACGAACGCAGCACTAACGAAGACAGTGACCCTGTTTATTCTGAATTTCCCCTTCCGATATCCGTTTCCCGCGGCTTTCGTAACTTAAAAGGTAGTTGTCTCCAAATAAGACTCCTCATCGGGTTTCACATGCAAAAATGCAATGCCTACAATAGTTCTCATATATTTGGGTATAGGATACTCAGGCAAGTGTAATAGGAGGTTGTGTTTTACCGATTGTACGGGAAACAGCTTCGCTCTGGATAGACCCTCTCGGAATTCCATTGGTAGTATGACTATGTGTCTATGGAAGTCCGAAATTAGGGTAGGTGTATTTGGTCTTAACCTGAGACTTGCACCGCTAATACTTGCAACAATCAATATACTTTGGTTGCGGTCGTCCAGGGCTTTAACAGGTTCTGTGTACGCCTATGCTGGGTATATTGAGAATCGTAGTGTGTTGGGTGTGATGTCAAGACGGAAGTGTCACTCCAGTCATATGGAGATGATGGTCACGTAGGATACGGTACTAGTACTCTTATGTAATGCAGTCATTGGGATAAAATGACAAGGTCAGGTTTATCCGATTATAGAGATTAGTTACCAGACATCTGACTTGTGCTTCGTACGGGGCAGACAAAATTCCAGCCCCAGGCCTAGCACGTGATCATCCGATACTGGATCGACATACACAATACTACGTATACTACGCCTGATATAGATCCTTTATTCCTATAAGGATATTTCTGGAGAATTGGGTAGGCATGGCGTTTTGCTAGAAGCCAACCTTGTCTGGTAAATCGGTAAAACGTAGTACTTGGTACTTACGTGTTCGGATAGTCCGACGATCGAATTTACTGCCAACATATCCGGGGATCTCATGGGTCACTTCCCAAAGATTCACCGATGACGTATGACTCGCACTCTAAATTAATCTGGGATTAATTATAAGAGAGAGAAAATTAATCTGGGATTAATTGCGGAGATATTTTATCTGGGATAAAGTATCATTAAAAGAGAGATAACGGTTAATTTGGAATTAATCAAGAAATTAATATATTTGATATATTAAATGAAATTAGATTTCGACGCGGAATTAAAATTAGATTTTAATTCGGGCGAACGAATTAATTTAGAATCAATTCGTTAGCGACATTAATAGTAATTATGCTAGGCATGATTATTTAATTAAATTAGATTTAATTACGTCGCAACGGAAAATTCCTTAATTTGGAATTAGCGAACCCGAGCCCGAGATTATTTACGAGCGCATTCGCATTTTTAATTCGAATGGGGCACGCAAGTCAAACCAAGCGTCAAATCGCTAGTCACAACTAGTGTCACATCATTCGTCAATCAAGTGAAGCATGTCTTTCACTTTGATTGATTGACGCAAGTCATTATTCATGAGTGATTTGAGTTGATGGAGGTTCATTGGCTTTAATTTCTTGACTTTTTGAAAGCCAAATTCACATGAAATGAATTTGAAATTCACATAAGTGTATTAGATACACTTTAGCCATCAACCAAAATCATCTCTCTCTCACTTCATCTCTCTCTCTCTCTCACGCCCATGGGGAACATTTCTTCACTGGTTTGGCAGTGAACTGCCGTGAGCCAAGAGGAAAAGGGAAGCTTAGAGTCACGATTTTGTGGCAAAATCGGGAGTGCTAGCACACTACGAAGTCATGCGAAGGTGATAGGGAAGTTAACCCATGAGCCGGGAATCATTTGATGAAGCTTGGAGATTGACGAAGATGATCCAACCATGGCCGAAAAACCAGTAAGCTATGCAGTCAACTGCCGAGCAGAATTTCAGTTTTGTTGCCTCCCGCGTCGCTCAACCGATCGATGTGAGTATTCCGCAACTTCGTTGATTTGTATTCGCACTTATTTCATGCTTGTTTATGATATTGGGACCTTAGCAAACACCAACAATGGTATCTTGAGCAAGGTTGAGCATGAAATTGATTAGGGCTTAAAATTGGGTAAAAATTTTTTTGAGCATGATTAATGAAATTGGATGAATTAGTATGCTTAAATATGTTTTAATTGAAGATTGATTGGATCAATTTGTTGAAAAATCATTTGGAACATTTTTCCCCAATTTTTGATGTGTTGGTCGAATGTCACTTATGCCCTAATGTCTTGGAATTTTGATTTTTGGATCATTGGATGTGTTGGAAATCAATTGGGGATGTTGATTTATTGTTTAATTGGATTCAATTGGATTGGATTAAAATTGGATATGAAAATCACCCCATTGCCGAGACATATAAGAGCATGTATATAGGTTTGATTTTTGATGAAATGTGTTGGACATGTTTTGTTGTAATTGAGCATGATTGATTGTTTAAATTAATATTTTAGAAATGTTAATTTGGGTGATTAATTATGTAATACACTTAGTGTAATTAAATTGGGAAATTGGATTTTTTTAATTTAATTATTTGGGTCTTAAAATTGGATTTGGGCTTTTAAAGTTGTTATTGGGCTAATTGCGCTTGGTTGTACCAAGTTAGGTTTAGGCCAAATGGATTGGATCCAATTGGGCCCAAAACCACTTCCATAAAGCCCAAATGCGACTAATGGACCTTTAAAGTTTAATTGGGCCTAATGGGCCAAAATTGATTTCTGGGCTTATGGGGTAAATCCAGGATTGGACTTTGGTTATCGCTTTGACACGAGTTGACCAAAAGTCCACGCCTTAAGAAATTAAATAAAAGCCCATTGGACTTAAATTAAATTGACGTTGGGCGTTAATCGGGTTTTGAGACCCATAGCTATTAAATTTTGAATTTAAGTCGTAAAAGTTTATTAATAAAGTGTAGTATTTAATTTGGAATTAAATAGCGAATTAGTATTAAGTACAAATTGAATTGGATTTAATTATGTAGTTTAATTTAATTCGAGAATTCGTACTTTAAGTACTTATTCGCAAGACGAGTTTGACTCGAGCAAAATCAAATCGTTGTTTGAACATTGGATGGTCACTAATTATCAGATTAATTAATTTGCTTAGATTGATTGATAACATGCTTCTGTGAATACATGGTTGCGATGCATGAATAATGTATATCGTATGGATATTAGATGTGTGGGACAATTTTAGAAATTATTGTAATAAATTTGATTTATTAATTGGACCTGCGTGTCCAGCCTTATCACCTCCTTATTCTTTGCATTCTCTTCTCACCTATTCCCCTCAATGTAAATGAGGTTTCTTTATAAGTGTAGTGTAACGGGTAGAAGTGATACATTTGCTAGCGGGAGAGAGAAAGGGAGAGATTTGATCTAGGATTAATATGTAAAGTATCCATCTGCATATCATTATTATTTAATTATATGCGCTTTATTATGTGTTTAGAATGCATGTTTAAGGGTGTGTGATGATGAGACCTTAACAAAGACAATAAATTAGTTGCCAATTTGCACTCGAAAAACCTCGCAAAATATTAAGCGTTTTTCCTTCCATTGAGTGATTCTCACTCAAGATCCGAGACTGGCATTGGCTTGTTGGCCAAAGTCAAGGCCTTTGTCCGTCAAGGATGTGTTTGAATCACGAGAGCTTTGTTCCATATCAGTGTCTTGTCCAAGTTGTGGTTTGTTGGCCAAAGTCAAGACCACTTCTTGTCCATCGACATTGATTACGAAGCTTTCCATGGTCAATGGGTCGCTTTTGACTGGGATCACTAAGTTTGTTGTGCCAATGCCAAGGCTTAGTTGATTCAGAGGAAAAAATGTTAGGTAATACATTGGATGTATTGGCATATAAGATATATGTTTCGGACTTGGATGTCCCCCTACTGGATCTAGGAATTGGATTGGATCCAATTGATCTTAGAGATCTACCTAGTTAACTATCATACAATTTGTTGGCCAAAGTGAAGACCGTGTACGCACGTGTTTGGATAGTCTGACGACCGGATTTACTGCCAACATATCTAGAGATCTCATGGGTCGCTTCCCGAAGATGCACCAATGACGTATGACTCGAACAGAATTAATCTGGGATTAATTATGAGAGAGAGAAAATTAATCTAGGATTAATTACGGTAAGAATTTTATCTGGGATAAAATTCAAATAGAAGAGAGAGAACGATTAATTTGGAATTAATCGATTAAATAATATATTCGATATATTAATGAAATTAGATTTCATAGCTGAATTAAAATTGGATTTCAATTCACGCGAACAAATTAATTTAGAATTAATTTGTAAGCGACTTTCGTAATAATTTTGCTATGCATAATTTTTTAATTAAATTAGATTTAATTATGTCGCACGGAAAATTCATTAATTCGGAATTAACGAACCCGAGCCCGGAATGTGTTTAGCGGGCCCACTCGAATTTTGAATTTAAAGTGGGGCCACAAATCACATCACTAATCAACTTTGTCACTTTAGCTTGATGGAAGTTGTTAGTAGTTGTCACTTCACTCTCTTCTACTTTCTCCTTCACCGAATATCTCTCTCTCTCTTTTACTCTCATTGCCGAGAGTTACAATAAGAAAAAGGGAAGTTTTGTTGCAAAAATTTTCAAGTGCTAGCACACAAATGAGTCATTCAAAGGTGTTAGGGAAACTTTCCCATTGAGTTTGGAATCAAACTTGTAGGCTTGGAGCTCAACATACCGTCATCAAATAGGAGCTTGGAGCACTTCAAATGATAAAAAAAAAATTTGTTATCTCTACATCCACTCAACCGAACATTGTAAGTATTTTCCGCTACATTACTTTGCATATTCACACATCTTTTATGCTTAATGATCTTGGACTCATGGTGATGATAACTTTAGTGCTCAATCCGGTATGCTTGCCGCAATGACTTCTTAATTTATTCGTCAGAACTAAGGATTAGATCCTTATAATATAATATTGAAATTGAAGGATCTTCATAGATCTAATCTTAGATCTTAGAAGTACTAATTGCAAAAGAAAACTCTTGGAGAGTTAATTGCTATGCTCAATAAGCACAGCCAGAGCTTACAAAAGGGCAAGAAGCGCAAGGCGCATCTTACTTCGACATCCCAGAAGGCCAAGGCTTGGCCAAAGGCTTCTAGGGGTGTGAAGAAAAGGGGCAAAGGTAAAATCGTCACAGTCTTCTGGGAAGACAAAGGACATATCCCATGATGTCTGCCTAAACTGTGGCAAATGGGGTCACTGGAAGCGTGATTGTCGTATGCACAAAGGCAGACAAGAAGGAAATAAAGACTGGCACGGCTCCGACTTCAGGTATGTTTTTCGTAAACATATCCACTACTACTTTTAAAAATTGGATTTTTGATACTGAATGTAGTATATACATATGCACTGATGTGCGGGATCTGCTGATTAGCAGGATACTGACTTTAGGTGAGATTGACCTATGAGTTGAAAACGGGACGAGAGTCGCTGTTTTGGCCATATAAACCTAAATTTTGGAACTGCCATTTGGGCATGTACTTAAATTAGGAAACTGTTATAATGTATCTAATTTGACTATGAACATTATCTCTGTATCTAGTTTAACCCGTTGCGGGTATACCTTTATATTCGAGAACACTAAGTGTTTTGTTTATAAAGATGATATTGAGATAAACACATTAGATGTGAATAATAGTAGTTATATTTTGAATAAACACAAATCTCAAACATATAATATGACAAACAAAATCTCAAACTGAATAAATCTGTTGAGACTTAAAACTGGCATTGTTGTTTGGGACACATTAAACAATACTCGTATATCCACACTTTTGAAGAGTAGATACTAGGACGGATTTGATTCTAATTCAAATGATGTCTACGAATCTAGTTTATTAGGCAAAGTGCTTAAACATCTTTTACTTGGTAAAAGTGCAAGTGCCAGCGATCTGTTAGCCCTTGTTCATTATGACGTAAGTGGGCCCATGTCTAGCTAGGCTAGAAGGTGGATATAAATACTTTGTAACCTTTACGGATATGGCATCGCGTTACGGTTATGTGTATCTTATGAAACACAAGTCAGAAACTTTTGAGTAATTAAAAGAGTTTTGACACGAAGTAAGAAAGCAGGCCGGTAAAAGTATTAAAAACATTATGGTCGGACCATAATGTAAAATGCTTAAACATATGAGTTTCAAGATTACCAGAAAGAGTATGGTATTCTTTCACAGTGGACTCCTCCCGGGACACCTCAATTTGACGGTGTGTCCGAACAGAGAAACCGAACTTTGTTGGACATGGTAAGGTTTATGATGAGTCGTACAGAGCTACCAATTTCCTTATAAGGATACGCATTTAATAATGCAATACTTATTTTGAATAAGGTTCCATGAAAATCTGTTAGACATACTTCATATTAGATATAAACAGGAAAGAAACCGGGTTTTCTCATTCCTGAAGATTTGGGAATGCTGGGCATATGTTTGGATGATCCCAAACTAGAACCCAAATAGAATAAGTGCCTAATTTTTGGGTTGTCCTAGGGAAACCAAAGTATAGTACTTATACAACTCACAATAGAACAATGTAATTGTAGCTCTTCATGCGGTTTTCCTAAGAGGAATACCTAAATGAAGTGGTAAGTGGAAGAAAAGTAAAACTCGATGATAATCCGAGTAATACTGTTCCAGGCACGGAGTCCTCACGGAACACCAACTGTTCATCAGGGATGAAACTGTACCAATAATCTTTGAATACACAAGAATCGCGTAGGTCAGAGAGAGTCAGAAAACAACCTGGGAGTTATGGGTTTCTGATCTCACCTAAAGTAGATATCAATCTTATTGAGGAAAATGAACAGGCTTCGTATGAGGAAGTGATACAAGGTATTGACTTCTTTTATGGCAAAGTGTCATGAAGTCCGAAATAGATTCCAAGTATACCAACTAAGTTTGGACACTGGTTGAAGTACCAGAAGGCATTGTGCCAATTGGTACTATATGAGTCTTCAAGGAAGACAAACATGGATGGCAACATGAAATGCACACAGCTAGGCTTGTACAAAAAGAGTATCGACTACGATGAAATTTTTTCACATGTTGCCATGATTAAATCCATTCGGATAATGCTTACTATTGCTGCATATTTCATTTATGAAATATGACAGTTGCACATCAAAACCGCTTTCCTTAATGGAAACCTTTTGGAGGATGTTTACAACATCCTGACGGTTTTGTCATACCAAAACAAGCAAACAAGGTTTGCAAGTTAAATCAATTCTTTTATGGATTGAAGCAAGCATTACGTTATTGGAACTAACATTTTGATAAGATCATAATGGTATATGGTTTCATTCAAAACGGTAAAGATTCTTGTGTATATAAGAAGGTTAGTGGGAGCGCATTGACAATGATTGTCCTATATAATGATGACATATCATTTTTTGGAAATGACATTCCTATAATACAATTGGTGAAAGCTTGGCTTTCATTAAAATTCTCCATGGAATACCTATGAGATGCAACCTTTATTCTAGGAATAATGATCTACTGGGATAGATCTAAAAGTTGTTGACCCTCTCTGAGAACTCGTACATTAAAAATATGTATGCGACTTGGTTTCTCATATGCTTTGAGCATATGGAGTCACAATCAGGCCAATCCAGGTGATGTTTACTGGATTGATGTTAAGAACATCTTTAAGTATCTTAGACGAACTAAGGATGCTTTCTTAAGTTATGGAGAATGAGAACTTGAAGTGACTAGGTTCACCGTTGCAAGTTTCCAAACCGACAAAAATGACTGTAAGTCGCAATAAGGGTACTACACAGTTTGAATAACGGAACAGTGAGCTGGAAAACTTCGAAGAAAGATACTGTTTCACAATAAATAACAAAAGCGGAACATTACCGCAGATTAGGCAACACAAGAAGCAATTTTGGATCTATATAATCCTAATTGGATTAGGTATAGTTCTGTTAACAGCTGAGCTAGGCTACATCACAGGCTAAAGAATTACGGTCTCATCAAGGATCCAAATATATACTTTGAATATTTCATCTGATTCATCGGATCATACATCGTGGCGATGTGATGATTGAATAAAACACATCAGATGATAACATTGTAAATCCGCTGACGACAACTGTTTCTTGGCAGAAGTTTGAGCGACCCATATATAGTTCAGGTGTAGAACACTTGAGTGATTTGCTATAGGGAAAATGAGAGATTGTTGGACAATTATGACCCATGGCATCACTATTTGTACAAAACTTGGTGTTGTTGTACAAATAAACTATGTGACAAAGGAAATTGCTCTTTTATCATTTGTAATTGGATTACTGGGATATATAAATGATAAAATTCCATATGATTAGTACCAGATTAATAAGATATGAGACAATATTGATCCACGTAAGGTTTAATCATTAAATATCTCTAGTCGTAGTATTATCGAGACTGGACATCGATAATGAGGAATAGACTAGTATTACACTTGTGCGTGTGATGGAAGCGTAACGGCATAGTTCTCATATATTTGGGTATTGGATACTCATGCAAGTGTAATAGAAGGTTCTGTTTACCGATGGTACAGAAATAGCTTCGCTCTGGATAGACCCCTCGGAATCCCATTGGTAGTATGACTATGTGTCTATGGGAATCTGAATCAGGGTAGGTGTATTTGGTCTTAACCTGAGACTTGCATCGCTAATACTTGCGACAATCAGTATACTTTGGTTTTGGTCGTCCGGGTCTTTAACAGGTTCTGTGTACGCCTCTTCTAGGTATACTGAGAATCGTAGTGTATTGGGTGTGATGTCAAGATGGAAGTATCACTCCAGTCATATGGAGATTATGATCACGCGGGATACGGAACTAGTACTCTTAAGTACTGTAGTCATCGGAATAATATTACTAGGTCATGATTATCCGATTATAGAGACTACTTACCAGAGATCTGATATATGCTTCATACGGGGTAGACACAATTCCAGCCCTAGGCCTATCATGTGATATCGATACTGGATCGCAATACGTAATACTACGTATACTACGCCTGAAAAAGATTATATATTCCTTAAAGAATATTTCTGGAGAATTGGGTAGGCACAGTGCTTTGCAAGAAGCCAACCATGTCTTGTAAATTGGTATGAATGTGGTACCGGGTACGAACGTGTTTGGATAGTCTGACGACCGGATTTACTGCCAACATATCATGAGATCTCATGGGTCGCTTCCCACAGATGCACCAATGACGTATGACTCGAACAGAATTAATCTGGGATTAATTATGAGAGAGAAAATTAATCTAGGATTAATTACGGCAAGAATTTTATCTGGGATAAAATTCGAATAAAAGAGAGAGAACGATTAATTTGGAATTAATCGATTAAATAATATATTCGATATATTAAATGAAATTAGATTTCATAGCAGAATTAAAATTGGATTTTAATTCGGGTGAACGAATTAATTTAGAATTAATTTGTAAGCGACTTTCGTAATAATTTTGATAGGCATAATTATTTAATTAATTAGATTTAATTATGTCGCAACGAAAAATTCGTTAATTCTGAATTAACGAACCCTATCCCGGAATGTGTTTAGCGGGCCCACTCGAATTTTGAATTTAAAGTGGAGCCCACAAGTCACATCACTAGTCAACTTTGTCACTTTAGCTTGATGGAAGTTGTTAGTAGTTGTTTGCTTGTAAAACACATTAGCTTATTTTATTATTGATGTATGAATGACCTTTACTAACTTTTGGAAATTTGGTAAATGGTTACATGATTTTGAAAATCAAACACACTTCACTCTCTTCTACTTTCTCCTTCACCGAATATATCTCTCTCTTTTACTCTCATTGCTGAGAGTTACAAGAAGAAAAAGAGAAGTTTTGTTGCAAAAATTTTCAAGTGCTAGCACACAAATGAGTCATTCAAAGGTGTTAGGGAAACTTTCTCATTGAGTTTGGAATCAAACTTGTAGGCTTGGAGCTCAACACACCATCATCAAAAGGAGCTTGGAGCACTTCAAAGGAGCAAAAAAATTTTGTTATCTCTACATCCACTCAACCGAGCATTGTAAGTATTTTCCGCTACATTGCTTTGCGTATTCACACATCCTTTATGCTTAATGATCTTGGATTTGTTCTTAAAGAACCCAACAGTTCTTTCATTCAAAGTTGGGGTGATTCTTCCACCCTAGGTCGTAACTATTAGAAAATGGTTTATATCTTTATTTATTTAAGTTATTAACATAATTGATAGACTCCTCGTATGAAGGGTACGGATCTATGTTTTGTCGTCTTCCATACGTTGCATTTGTAGCCATTATATTATTAATAGCTTCCATACTGAGAATCTCCGGACATTTACATATTTGATCTAGCTTGGCACTTATACATGTGTTAATCCCGACTTTGTAGACTTTTGCTACTAGTGGAGGCATACTCATTTATGTTGGCCACAAAGAGTTATTTTTAGCCATTTCTTCTAATAAATCTCAACTTGATTCTCCATATTTCCTATTTGTGCACCTCTAGCGGTTGCATCCACTGTGGTCTTCATCATCCCAGTAAACGCATTATAGAATATTTGGACCTGCAGCCACTTTACAATCTCATGATATAGATACTTTCGAAGCATCTCCTTGTACCTTTCCCATACCTCATAAAGGGATTCGGAGTCATGCTGCACAAAGGACGTGATGTTGTTTCTCAGCTTCGTAGTCCTGACTAGGGGAAAGTATTTTACAAGGAATTTGGTGATGAGATCTGCCGAAGTTGTTATGGATCCCGATGGTAGTAAATGGAGCCAACCTTTAGCTCTATCTCTTATGAAGTATGGAAAAACACATAGGCGCATTGCTTCATCTGCCCCTCAGTTGTAAATGAATGTGCCACAAACTTCCAGGAAGGTGATGATGTGTGCATTAGGATCTTCAGTTGCACCTCCCTCAAACTACACCGATTTTCGTATCACCTGAATACTTGTCTTGATGTTATATGTGTTTCCAAGCATGATTGGAAAAACGATGCAGGATATGAAGCCGTCAACCATCAAAATTATCCTATACCGAATGGGAATTGATTGTGCCGCTTCCAAGGATTCAGGTTTCTGATTGTTCATATTGAGATATGTCTCTTCGTCTTCTCGTCTGTCCCTTCTCAACTGACAGAGGATTCTCTCGATATCTGAGTTAAGAGGAAAGAGTTCACAGCTTCAACTTTGTATAATATAACTGCTTAAGAACCTAAAATAGAATTAAATAAAAAAATGCTTAGATAACAAGTAAAATACTTAGTCCTAAAATTAATAATGAATGATAAAATAAGTTCCCTGGAAACGGTGTCGATGACTTGACCGTAATTTTCACATGTTACGCAAGCGCATGTATCGTTCAAGTAGTATAAAAAGTATCGATCATATGAGGACTTATAGCCTACTTTACTAACTATAAAGACTAACTACCTACAAGTATCAAATTGAAATTAAATATGAAGTTTTAACAATATTAAATTAATGGTAAAGAAGATAAAGAAAATAATTATGAAAATTCGAAATGTAACCAATGAGAGAAAAATATTTAGGGTTGTGAATGCACCCAGTACTATGAGAAAGATGATTTGATTTTCCAATACTTGTGTAATAAATTAAGTTATTAATCTGGAACATGATAGTATCCACAAGTCACTTTCGATGGTCATGTTCAAATATCCAGAATAAATTAATTAACTATATTTATATGCCAATCAATTTAATCTGAATTCTTTAAGATCAAGTTTCAATTATGGCTACGCACGCCCTACATGTATATTTCTATCCTGTAGGGAAATCTCTTGGTTGAGATTATGCGTTATTGAACCTAAGGCCAAAACTAAAATTCTCTTTTCAACTTCAAATAAGTTTCCAAATTCAATTTTATTGATGATCAAGCAACAAAATGCATTAAGTATAAAGTTTAATAAATAAGCCAATAAATCACACAAAATATTAGAAAATCAATTATATAAAATTATAGAACAGAGTTTCATCACAATCCTAAATTAAAGGTTTAGTTATAGCACATGAGAGAGAATTCTAAACAAATAATCAAAATTAAACAAAGCTTCATGAAAGAGAAGAAAAGAATAAACTCTATTGAAGTCGGCAATCTTTTGTGTTCTTGATGTTGAACTTCGGTGATGTGCTTGCTTGGCGTGCTTCCTTTTTTTTCTCAAAGGTCTCTTTGGAGGCTTCAAAATTATGATATTTAAGGCTTGGGATAGATTATTCTTTTATACGGAGCTATGAAATCTTCTTGTTTAAGTTTCTGTGAATTCTTTTGAAGTCTGGAAACCGTGTACACGTCGTGACGCGCATAGCCCTGCGTCGCGACGAGCGTCCTTGTTGTTGTGGCATCGTGACACCCACAAGGACACGTCGCGACACAGACTAAAAATTACATTCTACCTCATTTTTCGATTACAGTGCGCCGCGATGCATTCTCCAGCGTCGGGACGTAGGTCCTTAACCTAGGCATAATTTTATTCCATTTTGCCGTTTCTTCGCTCGTTAAGCTCGTTTCAGCCATTTTATGTTATGGACCTACAAAATAAACATAAAACACATCAAAACCCTCATAAATGCCGAACTAACACACAAAATGGCAAATAAAAGGACAGTAAATATTAACAAATTCACTGCTTATCAACCACACTACCCGCAGCCCCGAAAGAGATATCATAAGCTGAGAACCAAAGTAAAACAGAAAAAGAACCCACAAACTCTCACGGAAGGAGAGAGGAAAGAAGATCACAAGGATCTTAAAATAAAATTTCGACACTTTTTTGTTCCCAAACCACCGCAGGGCTTGAGAGAAAAAAGAGAGAAGATTCGTAGATAAAGAAAGATTTAAGAACTGTTAAAAAGGATCAATAAATATTCAAAAGTAGTTCAAGATGATAGAAAAAAATCAAGATAAATTCAAGATTTATTCAATCAAAATTTTAAAAATTCAACGAGGAGAATTCAAGAAACCAAGAAAGATTCAATATTTGATAAGAATCAAGAAGTCAAAAAGTCAAAAAGTTAAGACAAAAACAAAAATAATATCAAGAAATGTTCAATAAGATAAAGAAAGATTCAATGACTGTTCAAGAAGGTGAAGGAAAATTTAAAAAAAAAAATATTCTCTCTAATATTCAAGAAATATGAGTGTAAGATACACAATTCAACCTTCTTAATTTATTCTTTATGATTTTTACCATAAACCATACATAATAATGAGATTCGACTTTTGGAAATTTAAATTTTTAAATTTCCACACTGCATTTGTTCTAGATTTTTTTTAAATCAACTCTTGTTGCGAGATTATCGTACCGCAAGTTTACGGTATCAAGTTTTAGTAAATGATAAATAAGAGTGTCGAATCCACAAGAATTGAAATCAAATTCACATTAAGTACTATGATTAATAAATTTAACTTTATTTGGGAATCAATTTAAATTAAACTATATTAAAATTATAAACTAAAGAAACGAAAAGTCAAAACGTTTTAATTAATAAAGACCTGAATGAGAAGAATTCTATAGTCTGATTTCACCTAATTATCCCAAATATATTTGTTATACCAATCAATTATTACTAAATTTTTTAGCCAAAAATTTTAAATTATTCTACTCTCTCTCCCGGGTGCCGAGTAAAAATATTATTAATTACCAACTTCAATATCCCTATAAAAATCAAATAATTAACAACTCATTATGCTCTACGATTCTTTGTTAACGACTTCATATGATTTTTAGGTCTCCCGAACTTTATAAAAGTCCTAGGTTATATTTTCTAAGTCCTATTCAAAATCCCCTCTCCCGAATGATAGATTCCAAATATGGAATCATCTAATTTGTGGCCAGCAAACCACAAGCATTAAACACAAGAAAATATAAATAAACTGAATTAAAACTTCATATTAATTAATTGGCAATCAAACACATTGGTTCAAGCATAGGTACATCATCCTCTAAAATAAGAAAACTAGTTCATGACAAAATAAAAGAATAATGAAACTGAGTTAAGAACACATTGAACATCAAAAGAATTCCTTCATCTTCGGATGTCACCACCTTCGTCTCCCCTTCTTCCTCTTCAATTCCCTTCTAGGATCTCTCTAAATTATGAGTTTTTTTGCTCTTTTCTTTGTCTCATTCTCCTTCTAGGGTTTTGGACGCACTAAGTATTTATAAGAAGTCTTGGAGGTTGGAACTGATGCTCAGAGTGCCAATTCGAATAATGTATTGTACATTATATTTTCTTATTTATTAATAAAACAACTATATTTTCATGTCAACCTTGTTAATGGTAATGTCATTATGCGTATTAGATTGATATGTAAATATGTTATGAATGAAATCCACCTTAGAATAGTCATGTAGTAATATTAGACAATGGGTGATATGATATTAGGATAGTTTAATACAATAAACTGTTCTTAAAGCAAAATATTTATAGACGTTGATTTTGGAATACAGTCGAATTCTTGTAACCTAGAAGACTTGCACATATCGTATATTTGAATTGGAGTTCCAATAGTTTAACCCGATGTACCATGAGCAAGGGAAGCTCTTATAGACATGTGAGTATTAGTTAGAGCAAATACTAAATAACTAATAGGTGATTCCTAATAGTTGGAAGTAGACACCACCATTAATAAGAATCTCCTCGGGTCGAGTAGCATATGTGATTCTTTAACTATATGATAACATTGATTTTGTGTGTGATCCTTCATATTTGGATGCCATATATATCAGAGACCTTTCATGATCTGACCGCTAGATGTTGGTTGGGTGTAGACCGATACACTCGTTAATCAAGTGTGTTTCAAGATTGGATCTGTCGACCCGTATGTGAACCATACAGAGTTTAAGTATCCATGTGAGTTTGTCACGATTCTTAAGACTTTGGCCAAAACCGATCACCTAGGGTAGATCATATATATCAAAAATAGTATTCTGGTTAGTTGTAAAGAATCATGGACATGTTGACATAAGATGTGCACTTCGGAAACTTGACGGTGTCATCTATGTTTCCTTAGGACAACTCTGATAGCCTGCGATGGAGAGATTGTTAAACATATGTGATGACCTCAACATGTATATGCAGAAAGTTCTTTTATTCTCTTCGTGAATTTGGAGGTGGCCGAATTACGTACATATAAGCTAAGCTTATATGACGAACGTGTTTGGACTTAAAGAGTCCCACAATATAAAGTGCTCGTTCAGCACTTGGGTAATCAATAATTTTTTATAAAAAATAATATTAGATATTATAATTAGCAACTAAAATAATTAAGTGTTATTAGATAACATTAATTATCTACTTTTACCCAATTGGATTAATCCAAAATCACACAAGGGTTTTGTTATAATTTCATAAATATCTCTACCATTGAATGATATTTTGGTAATTACAAATTTGTAATAATAAGTGTATTTGAATTGATTTCATTGGATTAAATCAAAGTGGTAGACATTCAACTAATCCCTTAATTAAACTTTATCTTGAAATAATTGGATTAAATCAAAGTGGTAGACATAGGTGATTAGTCACACCTAATTATACATATTTGGACAAATTGAATTAAGCCCAAATAAAAGTTGATTATAACTTTTATTAATTAAAAAATACATAAGTTTTTGCTATAAAAGACAAGCTTGAGCAAATTTTTAATCAAGCAATGTAAGCTAAAACAAGCATGAAGTAAAAGAAAGAAATATTAGCCTAAGTAAAGTTTTTGTTAGAGAAGCTTTGGAAGTTCTCTACAACAATAAGGAGAAGAAGATTGGATCTTCACATCAAGCTTGGTAGCTTTGAACGTTCTCTACAATAATAAGGAGAAGAAAATTGGATCTTTGAATTAAGCTTGCCAGCTTTGAAAGTTCTCTATAACATTTCAATAAGGATAAGAATATAAGATCTTGGAATCAAGCTTGTTAGGTAAGTTTGATCTTCTCTAAAGCTATATTTTCATTAGTGAGTAGTTATCATTAATGAAACATATAATGGTGTACTATGTATTGGATATATAATAACATAGCTTGATGTTGAAATTAGGCTAATTAATTATGTATGGATGTTTTGGAAGCATAAACACAATAGTTTGTAATTTGGTCAAAATATTCATGTTGGACATGGAAAATAAAATTAGAGTTTTGAACACTAGATGATAGCTTGGATAATGACTACCATTCTAAAATCACTTGACCACCTTTGAGTGACCTATAATTGTTCATAAGTCACTTTATTATGGGATTCTATTTTTGTTTATGTTTTGATTCAAAGAAATGCATATATGTATTTAGAATACATATATGTATATTGTATAACATGTGTTAATGTTGGTTTTCATGTAAAAATTAGTTTTTAGGTGTATTGATGAGTTTTGGATTAGATTCAAGGAAAATTTACTCACTGCCAAAATTTTACACAAAGTAGCGTCGCGACTCCGATCTCTAGCGTCACGACACTTACCTCTCAAAGGTGTGGGATTTGCGACGCTCACCCTAACGTATTACGACATCGAGCATTCAAAGATTGGGCATTGCGACTCCTAAGCCAGTCTGTCATGACACACTGACCGGCATAATCACAAGTGTATAACGCAAGCGCACGTATCGTTCAAGTAGTATAAAAATATCAATCCCACGAGGACTTAATTCCTACTATTGTTATTAATTGTTGATACTATTTATTTACAAGTATATAATTAAGAGAGAAAAGAATGATTGCTTGATTGGTTAGTTGAATGTGGAATTGCTAAATAAATAAATAAAGACACAAAAGAAAATACTAAGGAAAATAACCAAAGACTCAAATATCTAGGGTTATGACTCAACACAATATTATTCTAAAGATGAATTGATTCTCTTATATATGTGTAATAAATCAGTTTGCTAACCTGGAACACGAAAATATGCAAAAGCCTCTTCCGATGGTCAGATGCAAATACCCAAATAACCCAATTAATCATATGCATATCTTAACAAAGTTACCTGAATTCATTAAGTCTAAGTTCCAATTATGGCTACCCACGCCTGACAGGTATATGTCTATCCTGTAAGGAAATCTATTAAATGGTTATCTATCCTCAAGGAAGATCGTGAGCTATTGAATCTAAGCTTGAAACCTAAAATCTCTTTTCCATGTTCATTTTAAGTTTAGCCCATCAATCTTATTGGTGATCAGGCAACAGAAAGCATTAGGCTTAAGATTCAATAAAAAAATTAAAGAATTACCGATTATATAATTAAATCAATTATTAAGCATGTGAATTTTGTGTTTCATCACTTCCCTGGAATAAAAATTAAATGCTGGGGTTAGGGGATCCACTTTAGAAATATCATTTTATTATAATATGGAAATTGTCAGTGTTACCCAATTAAGTTGAACCAGCCATAAAGATGGTGTTATTATTTATCCATAAACCAGTCATATAGGCGGTAATCATCTGTCACCTAAAGACCGACCTATAAGCGGTGTCATATTATGTTACATAATTAAAACCAGCCATTAAGGCGGTATCAACTTTTAATCCATATTATTAAATTACAATTTTCATATTATATATTAAGTGAGATTAATCTACCTTTACTATTTCTGATTTAGAAATCTCCCTTATTACAATATATAAATTTACGTGATAATTACCAACCGACCATATAGGCGGTATCCTGATTAAGTCAGATTTAATTAATTCCAACCGACCATATAGGCGGTATCCCATTAAATCAGGTTAAAATCAGTTTAATTAAGTCCAACCGACCAATAAAGCGGTATCCAATTAAGTCAGGTTTTAAGATAAATTATATATTATAATTGAGGGAGATTAATCTAAATTATAATAGTAAAAAGCTTCACCTTTCCCCAGTAGTAAATTAACTACTAAACGTAAAAGAAATAAAAAGTAAATAAATAAAAATAATTACTGAAAATAAAAGTGAATAATTAAAAGTGCAGAAAAGTAAATAAAATAAATTACTGAAAGTAAAAGGCATAATTAAAAGTGTAGAAAAGTAAATAAAATAAATTACTGAAAATAAATGTGCATAATTAAAAGTGGAGAAAAGTAAATTAATAAATTAAAATGCTTAATTTAAATTACAAAAACTAAAACAAACAAGGTACAATCCTTAGTCCCTTATTAGGAACTCAAGGAATGTATAAATTTGCAAATGAAATCGACCTGAATTTATAGGCACCAATAGGTCCCGCACATCGCGACGCGCAAGGTTTATGACACGTGGCAAGCCGCTTTACGAGATGGTGACACGTGGCGTCGGTAGAATTATTAACTCAATTATTGGCTCGGCGTCGCGACGCTGACGTAAGCAATGACGTGTTTCAATGATGAGTGTCAGCAGCATGTGATGGTGAGACGTGTCTGGCGCACGTTAGTAGATTGGATGTGATGTTGACACGTGGCAGACGCACGTTAGCAAGTGTGTATTTTAGCAAAATTCTTTGATTGTGACACGTGTCTGGCACATGTTAGCAGGCGGCGTATTTTAGCACGACGTATTTTAGCAAGAAATTTACATTTTTGCCCTTTTTGTCTGTTTTCCACTATTTTGGCCCCAAATTGCCTCCAGAGAGTCCTGTTATTTTATTTATCTATAAAATACCACAAAACACATCAAAATATTCACAAAACTCAAGAAACTATACAAAATATTAAGTTAAAGAAGTGGAAAATAGTGATATATTTACCACTCATCACACACCGAGAGCTGTTGCTCATGAGCACTGAAACTTCATTTTCTCCGTTCCGGATTTTCAGGACTCCGATTCGGCTCCGATTTTTTCCTACAAACTCATAACGAAATATAGCATCCTATAAAATAATGTAAAAATACAGCCATATTTGATATTCATAGGCTAGAACCACTTCCGCGTGTGTGGGCATTGATCCAACCCTAGGGGTTCCACAACTGCCCTAACAGAATGGTATCAGCAGAGGTCTTAACCGCACAACACATGTATTTGATTCTATGAATCAAAAATTTTAATTTAATTATGCATATGTTATATTGGATATGCATTGCATGTTTTAAATTAAAATTTTTATTTTGACTCAAACATGTTTATGACTTGATTGTCATAAATATATTGTTATTAGGTGATTACTTTATTTTAATTATTAATATTAATAATATTGGAGAATTATAGGATGGTCCGTCTTGTCAATACGGAGTTGAATGAGTTCTTATTTCTTATACCCAATAGCGTCCTTATTGTGAGAGAATAAGTTGTTGGAACTTAGGTTGCTCCGGTAAAACATTAGATTTAACTTGATAAGTTGAAGTAGTCACCCAATACCGTCATTATTATGAAGGTGTACTATATGAAGCTCATTAGTGCACATTGACAAGTATACACCTGGAACATTTTAATCCAATACCTTCATTATTGTGAGGATAAGAAATGCTTCAAGACTAAACTTATGAGTCACATGAAAGTGATTGATCTTTGAAGTCTACCTAATGAGTTTATGAAGGTCAATACTGATGAGTGATAAATGTATCACTATTTCCCACTCATTTAACTTAATATTTTGTATAGTTTCTTGAGTTTTGTGAATATTTTGATGTGTTTTGTGTTATTTTGTAGATAAATAAAGTTTCATGACATTCTGGAGGTGATTTGGAGCAAAACTGTGAAATTTGGTGAAATTTGGCAAAAAGGGTATTTTGGTAATTTTGGACGTCCCGACACAAAAGGGTATTTTGGTAATTGTCCCGACACCGAAATAAAATTTCAAGACATTCTGGAGGTGATTTGGAGCAAAACTGTGAAATTTGGCAAAAGGGGTATTTTGGTAATTTTGGACGTCCCGACGCAAAGGGTATTTTGGTAATTTTGGGCGTCTGCCACGTGTCAAAGATTCAACGAGCCGTTTTTTTAGCACACCACGCCACGTGTCGAAATTTCAGCGATTCAAGAAATAATAATAATAAAATAATAAAAATCAGAAAAATAATAAAAAATTCAAAAATCAAAAAATAATAATAAAAAATTAGATTTTTTTGCCTATAAATAGATTTCGAATTTTTAGTTTCAAATGTACCTCTTCCTCTGAAATCCTTATAAATAAAAGAGAGTTCTTCTTATTTGCTTCTTTTATTCAGTTTTATTTATGCTTTGTAGTAGTAATTCTATCCATCTATGAGGGGGTAACTTCTCTATGCTGAGGTAAAAAGGTAATTCTTTTACTATTGCTATTTAGATTAATCTCCCTAAAATATAATATATAAACTATTTATAACCGGACTTAATAAGGATACCGCCAGATTGGTCGGTTGGTTATTAAATAATTATTCTGCCTTTATGGCTGGTTTATTTTTGTTCCGCCTTTATGGCTGGTATATTTCTGTTCCGCCTTTATGGCTGGTTTAATAACAAATATTACCGCCTTTATGGCTGGTTGATAAAATATCACAAGTAAATATTATATTTATGGGAGATTTCTAAATAGTATTAGTAGAAGTAATTCCTTTTTCCTTAGCATTTTATTTTTTTCTGCATTTTACTTTTTAGTAATTTTTATCTTTGTTTTACTAGTCCTAACTATGTGTTGTAACTAAGTTAGTATTCTAGGGTGTGATGATTTCTAATATCACCGTATTAAAAAAGGTTAGATTATAGTTGGGGTAATTAAAAGAGTTATTTGTTGAGTCATAATCTTAATGCTTTTTATTAACCGATCACTAATAAAATGATTAGGTAAACTTAAAATGAACTAGACATAGAGATTTTAAGTTTAAAACCTTAGTCTCAACAACCCACGATCTTCCTTAAGGATAGATAACCCTTAATAGATTTCCTTACAGGATAGGAATATACCTGTCGGGCGGGGGGGTAGTCATAATTGGAACTTAACCTTAATGAATCTAGGTAATTTAATTGACATAGACATATGGTTCAATTGAATTATACTAGGTATTTGTAAATGATCATTCGGAAGAGGCTTTTACATAATTTAGTGTTCCAGATTAATAATTCAATAATTTACCCAACTATGATTTAACTACTTCATCTTTTAATTGATATTAGAAAGATTCACAACCCTAGATCTTTAAGTCTTTTTATTTTCCTTAGTATTTTCTTTTATCTTTTGTCTTTTTATTTATTTAGTAAATCTACAAATCAATCATTTCAAGCAATCAATTCTCTTCTCCCTATAATTAGATATTTGTAAATAAATAGTATCAACAATTAATAACAACAGTAGGAATTAAGTCCTCGTGGGATCGATATTTTTATACTACTTGAACGATACGTGCGCTTGCGTTATACGTGTGTGTTTACGCCGGTCAAGTTTTTGGCGCCGTTGCCGGGGACTTATTTTTCTTGAGTTGTTAATTTTGAAACTATCAAATTTACTTATATCTAATTTTCTTTCTTTTATTTTGTAATTTTTATTTCTTTTGTTTTCAGGTGATAAAAAAATGGAACACTACTGGGAGATTGAAAGATCACGAGCATTACAAGAAGATACACCCCAAATCTGGGAGCAACAGTCCAGTTTTCTGAGGCCTGTTGTTCAGCCCAACGAATATCACTGGATGCCAGAATCAAGCAATACCACATTTGTTCAACAGAATGAAATGGGAAGATGTGTAATTTGTGATGGTAACCACCCAAGCGATGAATGTATTTACCTTTCAGAGTGGCAGAATTTTTGGACTCAACCAAGGTACGAAGAATCATCACATTTTCCATCTTATCCACCATCTTCCTTTGATTCTTATCAAGAACCAGAACCATCCGAGGAAGATCAATTGATTCACATGTTCAAAGAACAAAAAGCTCGATTTGATGCACAAATTCAGAGTAACTCAGAATCCATACAGAAAATGACAGATCAGATCAGACAATTAACAGAAAACCAGAACATCATACCTCAAGAATCAGTTTCAGATGACACTGATGAAGCCTCAGAGTAGAACCCAGAAATTCATAATGACACCTTAACAAAGGAGGAGGCTGAGGAGAATCAAGAACCAGAGGTATCAGTTCAGGAACCCGAACCGGCAAAGTCTCGATTTGATTTCTATTTTTCAGATTCTGACGAGGATGAAACTGAGCTGTTTGTGCCAACTGCATCAAAAATTGAGGATGAAATTCTGTATTCTCAAAATGAAGATCTTGGAGATTCCATTGCACAAATGTTTGATGAAGATCTACCTGAGCCAATCATTTCAACCAGATCAGAGGATGAAGACCTAAAAACTAACATTTTCCTCAGGTTGAAAATTTTGAAATGAACATGTATTTCACAGATGACAGATGAAGAGCTGAATGCAGAAATTTTCAAACTCATCTGTGAAGAAAAGGTGGAGCAAGAAACAGAGCAAATGGAGGAGCAAATGTCTGACTTTATTAAAGATCCAGAGCATTCAGGAAAAACATCGCTGTTTTGGGGAGTACAATATAAAGATATCAACCAGAAGCTTGACAGAATGGAACTTCCATTCCAAGTCAAGCACCATACAAGACCTCCTGATTTTCTTTCTTTCTTTTCAGGAACCACTGGAGCAACAAAGATTAAAAAGGTGGCACAAGCACTGAATGAGACAAAACTCTTTTTGCCACTTTACCGTTGGAAGAGACCCTTCAAAAGCAACGCTCACGGGATTGTCTTTGATCGGACATCCAAAACGACGCTGAAACCTCCTTAACAGATAGATTTCAGTCACGTCTGGCTGAAGACGAAAAATTTAGCGCTAGCAGGGAGGCAACCCATGCAATTTGTTGTAATTTATTTTCATATTTTGTGTGAACTTTTTAAATTTTGTGTGTTATTTTGTAGGGAAAAGCACAAATGGAGCATTTTAAGACAGAAGGAATGGTGTTTGACAATCACAAAAAGGAGAGCTAATTCATTTGTGATGGCTGAGTAAAGAATGATTTCTTGAGACGCATCCTAATGAATTTATACTAAGCAAGTGGCGTATTGCGTACACAATTCTGTTGCCTTAATTATTGCTTTGATTTGCTTTTCTGTTGTAATTATCTTTATTTTCGTAGATAGGATCCAGACTTTTTGACCTTTCACGATTTCTTTTGTTGTTTAGCTAACAAGCTTCCTTTGGAAGATACTAGTGCTATTATTACTCACCCTTTTCAGGTACTATAAATTCAGCCCGTCATTGCACTTTTGAAGGCATCCAGATTTGAGAAAGAAATACATAAAAAATGGAAGCCACTTCAAGAAGACGAGTTGAAAAAACATGTGTGTTTTGCGGTAGTACTATTGGTACTAAACCACAATACATAGAAGCAGCACAGGAATTGGGTCGAGTCTTAGCAGCAGGAATATGCACTTAATATATGGCGGAGGCAATCTTGGACTAATGGGGATCGTTTCAAAAGCCGTACAAGAAGGAGGCAGTCATGTTTTGGGAATCATCCCAAAACCCTTGGCAGAGGCGAATCTTATTGGATCATCAAACGGAGAGGAACTGATCGTGCCAGGTATGTCTGAACGACTGGTTGAAATGATTAACCGTTCTGATGCTTTTATTGCTTTGCCAGGTGGCTTGGGCACATTGGAGGAAATTTTTATAGTACTATCTTGGGCGAACCTGAACATACACCAGAAACCGCTTGGATTGCTTAACGTTGATGGATTTTATGATTTTCTTTGTGTGTTTCTTGATGATGCTCGGAGAAATGGGTTCGTGTCAAAACCTATGAAAGAACTCTATTCACTGCCAGAACTGCACCGGATCTAATTGATCAACTCGTAGCCTTTGAACCACAAGTTGACCCTATCATTTCAAAGATAAAATGGTCCGATGATGATCGTGGTAAGAAGCGTCGAATAAATCTGGATCTTAACCTTTAATTTCCTGTAGAATTTCAGCCAACCAGGTACGATTTTCTAAACTCTTCTTCTACTTTTAAGACATTGGGGACAATGTCTCATTTAGGTTTGGGGGTGAGGAATAGTTAATAGTACTTGTTTGTATTATGTTTTTAGTTTTAGTCCAAAATTTTTCGAAAAATACAAAAAAATTAAAAAATTAATAAAAACAAAGGGCATATTTAAAGCTAGGTGATGGTTTGGTGTCTTCCTTCACTCACTACCTTTTATAAGGAAAAGCTGTGGAGGCACCTAGATAATCATTCACTTGTAGCGTGTTGTGACAGACTAGTTTGGAGGACTCGTTGTTTATTCCTGACAACAAGCGATAAGAGCCTAAGGGGCTTGGGTATTTAAGTGAGCCTCGCTCCACCTTCCCTCTGGGGAATCTACAACGGGAAGTCCATTCGACAGTTAGTCACACACCATAAACTGAGCCTTTGATTAAACTCTTAAAAAAAAAATTGTAAATTATAATTATATGACCAGTAAAAATGTTTTGTTGTTATGTTGACTAAAAAGATGAAATTGGTAAGAAATAGCTGTGTAAGGAATTCCACTCCTGAGACGTATTTCAAACCTAATTCAAAACAAGTTAATTTTTGTTTATTCACTTTTGAATTATTTAATCTGTAAATTCTCCATAAAACTGACTAAAATGAATCTTCATATACTTAGTTAGCAGATATTATCAACATACATGGTAACATACAGACATAAGCTAAAATTGAAAAGTTTGTAATATCCAGTACTCTAGTTCATTTGGAGGAAACATCTAAAAAAATAGTGATGGAATAAAAAAAAAAAAAAAAAAAAAAAAAAAACATCTGAGATCCGAGTTATTAAGTCTGTAAGGGTATTTTAATACCTAGTGCCCTAAAACCAACTGGTTTGGGAGTCATTGGCCCAAAGCTCGTTACATGGATCAAAAATGATGAAAAATTTATATATATGTATATATATCTGAAGTCTGAGTAATTAAGTCCTTAGGGGTGTCTTAACACCTGATGCCCTAAAGCCAACTGGTTTGGGAGTCACCGACCTAAAGCTCGCTACATAGATGGAAGATATTGTATATAAATAAAAAATAGAGAAAAAATCAAAGAAAAAATCAGAAAAATCAGAAAATTTATTCCATTACTAAAAAGATGTGAATTCTGATAAAACTTTAGGACAAAAATATTACTCTCTTATCAACTGCACTTATGACTGTTGTGGGCAAAAATGAGTTGTTTAATATTATGTTGGCTGTGTATATGAAGAATGGTAAAAATAATCGGAGAATTTACTTATTCAGTAATTTAGAATGAAACAAAACAACTAGTAACTTGGAGTAGAAGTTTCACCTGATTAGTCACTAACTTCTTTATTCTCTTTTCGCTTGTCTTTTTGCTTTTGTGTGCATTAGTTTCACTACCTTTTTACTTTTGTAAAATGTTTGTGGGTATCATTGCTGTAAACCCTCACGAGACTACAACTCGTCCACTAGGGACACCTAGGGGTTTAAAGGCTTGTTGCATATGCTAAATGCAATCGTGATCCCTACGAAAGTGGCTTAGTTAAATTTTATTATGTTATTTTTTTTTGTATTTTGCTCGAGGACTAGCAAAATGTTAGGTTTGGGGGTGTGATGAGTGATAAATGTATCACTATTTCCCACTCATTTAACTTAATATTTTGTATAGTTTCTTGAGTTTTGTGAATATTTTGATGTGTTTTGTGTTATTTTGTAGATAAATAAAGTTTCAGGACATTCTGGAGGTGATTTGGAGCAAAACTGTGAAATTTGGTGAAATTTGGCAAAAAGGGTATTTTGGTAATTTTGGACGTCCCGACACAAAAGGGTATTTTGGTAATTGTCCCGACACCGAAATAAAATTTCAAGACATTCTGGAGGTGATTTGGAGCAAAACTGTGAAATTTGGCAAAAGGGGTATTTTGGTAATTTTGGACGTCCCGACGCAAAGGGTATTTTGGTAATTTTGGGCGTCTGCCACGTGTCAAAGATTCAACGAGCCGTCTTTTTTAGCACACCACGCCACGTGTCGAAATTTCAGCGATTCAAGAAATAATAATAATAAAATAATAAAAATCAGAAAAATAATAAAAAATTCAAAAATCAAAAAAAATAATAATAAAAAATTAGATTTTTTTGCCTATAAATAGATTTCGAATTTTTAGTTTCAAATGTACCTCTTCCTCTGAAATCCTTATAAATAAAAGAGAGTTCTTCTTATTGCTTCTTTTATTCAGTTTTATTTATGCTTTGTAGTAGTAATTCTATACATCTATGAGGGGGTAGGTAACTTCTCTATGCTGAGGTAAAAAGGTAATTCTTTTACTATTGCTATTTAGATTAATCTCCCTAAAATATAATATATAAACTATTTATAACCGGACTTAATAAGGATACCGCCAGATTGGTCGGTTGGTTATTAAATAATTATTCCGCCTTTATGGCTGGTTTATTTTTGTTCCGCCTTTATGGCTGGTATATTTCTGTTCCGCCTTTATGGCTGGTTTAATAACAAATATTACCGCCTTTATGGCTGGTTGATAAAATTATCACAAGTATATATTATATTTATGGGAGATTTCTAAATAGTATTTAGTAGAAGTTAATTCCTTTTCCTTAGCATTTTATTTATTTTTCTGCATTTACTTTTTAGTAATTTTTATCTTTGTTTTACTAGTCCTAACTATGTGTTGTAACTAAGTTAGTATTCTAGGGTGTGATGATTTCTAATATCACCGTATTAAAAAAGGGTTATTATTATAGTTGGGGTAATTAAAAGAGTTATTTGTTGAGTCATAATCTTAATGCTTTTTATTAACCGATCACTAATAAAATTGATTAGGTAAACTTAAAATGAACTAGACATAGGGATTTAAGTTTAAAACCTTAGTCTCAACAACCCACGATCTTCCTTAAGGATAGATAACCCTTTAATAGATTTCCTTACAGGATAGGAATATACCTGTCGGGCGGGGGTGGGGGTAGTCATAATTGGAACTTAACCTTAATGAATCTAGGTAATTTAATTGACATAGACATATGGTTCAATTGAATTATACTAGGTATTTGTAAATGATCATTCGGAAGAGGCTTTTACATAATTTAGTGTTCCAGATTAATAATTCAATAATTTACCCAACTATGATTTAACTACTTCATCTTTTAATTGATATTAGAAAGATTCACAACCCTAGATCTTTAAGTCTTTTTATTTTCCTTAGTATTTTCTTTTATCTTTTGTCTTTTTATTTATTTAGTAAATCTACAAATCAAATCATTTCAAGCAATCAATTCTCTTCTCCCTATAATTAGATATTTGTAAATAAATAGTATCAACAATTAATAACAACAGTAGGAATTAAGTCCTCGTGGGATCGATATTTTTATACTACTTGAACGATACGTGCGCTTGCGTTATACGTGTGTGTTTACGCCGGTCAACTACCATCATTATTGTGAGGGACTGAAGTAAATGTCATGGGGAATCCACTTCCCGCTGTGAAATTTTGATTGTCAAATTTTATTTTTCCATTAAAGGAGATTACGGAATTACATAAAAAATAGTGGGAGGCCACTAATAGATTTAAAATCCCATAATCGATTAGTGTTTTATATTGACATGAATGTGTTCTGCTAGGTTTAATTCTTGCCTAATAGATGGCTGTTGTAGATCCATTAACGTGACTTCTGGATTCTAATGATTTGAAATTATCCGAGAACATTTTGAATGGTAAATCAACACTCGTCTATCTTAGAGTCAAAAAGTTTCAGCTATGCGACGATCAATCTATTGCCTGTTGAAATCAATCCTAATTCCACTCCCGAAGAATGAGAGACTTTTGAAAAATGGAAGGATGATAACCTCAGGATGAAATCCTATATTTTAGGATCGATTGTTCAAGATTTGCTAAGACAGAATATAGAGGTGTATGATGCTTGGAGCATTATGAGAACACTCAAAGAGTTTTTCGAAGCAAATCGAGAAATTGAAATATATCAAAGGTCTAAGGAATTATTTCGTGCTACGCTCAAGGATGAAGGAGTGGTTAACATTTATGTTTTGAATATGATAGACCAGATTCATTATTTGGAACGACAAGGCAATATGATCGATGAACAGCTAGGCCAAAATTTGATTCTATCTTATTTGTCTGGTACTTACGCTAACTTTGTGTTAAACTTTCATATGTGATGAGTGGTATTTATATCACTATTTCCCACTCATTTAACCTATATTTTGTATTGTTTCTTGAGTTTTGTGAACGTTTTGATGTGTTTTGTTGTTATTTTGCAGATAAATAAAGTTTGGACAGCACTGGAGGCAATTTGGGGCAAAAATCGACAACAAAAAATGCGTCAAAGGAATATTTTCATCTTTGCGCGTCGCGACGCTTAAGCAATGCGCGCCGCACCGCCCAGCATGCGCCGGATTTGCTACAGTGCGCCAGGTCAACGGTCAACAATTTGAGAAGTTTGACTTTGCTAACATGCGCCGTGCCACGTGTCACCACCACAGAAGATCCGCTAACGTGCGCATGCCACATCATCATGACGTCACCAATGCGTCATGAACAGTGCCACATCACCAATGACGTCATGAACAGTGCCACGTTCACCAATGACGTCATGAACATGCCACGTCATCAATGACGTCAGCTTCATAATTGAGTTCCAGCCGCCATTACACGTGTCAACCTTATCCTCTTATCCGAATTGCTACGTGTCCCCCAATCATCGTGCCACGTCGAAAAAATCCAGCGTCGCGACGCTGAGGGCTTTGGCGTCGCGACGCTCGAACAGTAAATTTTACCTATAAATAGAGCGCGAAATTTCAGATTTCAGTGTACCATTCTCTCTCTTCTAATCCGTGTAAAGCGAGAGTTTCTCTCTCTAGAATTTTGTTTTTTTTTTTTTACTTTTGTAATTTAATTTAATTACTTTTTGTAATAATAATAGTTTACTTTCTTTATTTTTACAGTTTTTACTATTACCATGAAGAGGTAAATTTCCCAGCTAAGGTGAAAGGTATTATTTTACTATTGCTATTTAGATTAATCTCCCTTAAAAATGATATATTTACTAT
The DNA here is from genome assembly GCA_019454045.1 of Zanthoxylum bungeanum. Lineage (NCBI taxonomy): Eukaryota > Viridiplantae > Streptophyta > Magnoliopsida > Sapindales > Rutaceae > Zanthoxylum > Zanthoxylum bungeanum. The sequence continues at coordinate 72,824 of SKCR01012908.1, forward strand.
TTAAATACTGATTAATAAGGATACCGCTATATTGGTCGGTTGGCAATTTAATTTAATCTGGTTTGAACCTGACTTAATAAAGGAAACCGCTATATTGGTCGGTTGGTAAATTTATTTTCTTTTGGTTTGAACCTGATTAATCAAGGATACCGCCAGAATGGTCGGTTGGTAAATTTATTTTGGTACCGCCTTTATGGCTGGATTATGGACAAATATTACCGCCTATATGGCTGGTTTGACTTAATTTGACTTAATCAGGATACCGCCAGATTGGTCGGTTGGTAATAATCACAAGTTTATATATTATTTTCTGGGAGATTATCTAAATTAGTAATAGTAAAAGTAATTCTTTTACCTTAGCATTTCATTTTTATTGTATTTTTACTTTTCAGTATTTATTTTACCGCAATTACTTTTCAGCAGTTTATGTCTTTTATTTTCAAGTTTTTACCAGCCCTAGCTATGTGTCATAACTAAGTTAATATCTAGGGTTGTGATGAAATTCAATGTCACGGGTTTATAAGGGTTAGATTATAATTTGGGTAATATAAGATTTATTTATTGAGTCTTAATCTTAATGCTCTTTAATTAACTGGCCATTAATTAAATTGATTAGGTAAACTTAAAATGAACTAGACATAGGGATTTTAAGTTTAAGACCTTAGATTCAATAGCCCACGATCTTCCTTAAGGATAGATAACCCTTTCAATAGATTTCCTTACAGGATAGGAATATACCTGTCGGGCGGGGGTAGTCTTAATTGGAACTTAATTGTAATGAATCTAGGTAATTTGGTTGACATAGACATATGGTTCAATTGGATTATACTAGGTATTTGTAATTGACCATCGGAAGATGCTTTTATATAAATTAGTGTTCCAGGTTAATAAATCAATATATTACCAAATATAAAATAACCATTTTATCTTTAAATAAAATGGAATAAATCAAAACCCTAGATAGTTTTAATATTGAATTTTCTTAAAATCTACCTTCAAACAATTTTATTTTATTGTCTTTAAATTTAGAATCGTCGCTATTTCAAATCAATTAAACAACCTGTTAGATACTAGTAATCATTTAACCTCATAAAAATAATAACTTAGGTATTAAGTCCTCGTGGGATCGATACTTTTTATACTACTTGAACGATACGTACGCTTGCGTTATACGTGTGTGTTACGCCGGTTAAGTTTTTGGCGCAGTTGCCGGGGACTTATTTATCTTTTATTATTAGTTTAGGGGTTAGATACTTTTACTTGTATCTAATTTCTTTTTACTTATTGTTATTGTTTTCTTGTGTTTCAGGTTCTCAGAAACTTCATGAGACGAACCAGAAGCTTTGAACTACGACCGTTTGACCCAGAAATTGAAAGAACTATCAGACAGTTGAGAAAGGAAAGGCGAGAGAAGCCCAAGAAGCTTTAGTCAACATGGAACCTGAACCTTGGAGGTTGCACCACCAATTCCCATTCGAGACAGAACCATTCCGGTGGTTGACAGACTCATTTCATGTATTGTACTCCCTCCATTACCCGCAAATGCGGGTGACATCAAAACTTGCATTCAGATGATTCAGCAGTCAGTTCAGTTTGGAGGAAATGCAACTGAAGATCCTAATGCCCACATCAGCAACTTCCTGGAAGTTTTGCGGTACTTTCAATTACAACCGAGAAGCTGAAGAAGCAATGAGACTGCGTGTATTCCCATACTCCTTGAAGGACAGAGCTAAAGCCTGGCTACATTCATTACCAGCAGGTTCTATCACAACATGGAACACCTTAGCCACCAAATTCTTGCAAAGTATTTTCCACCAGCCAGAACCGGAAAACTGAGGAATGACATCACATCCTTTGTGCAACAAGACTCAGAAACTCTCTACGAAGCTTGGGAAAGGTACAAAGATTTACTCCGGAAATGTCCACACCATGAGATTCCAAAATGGCTTCAAGTCCAAACATTCTATAATGGACTTTCTGGAATAATGAGAACCACAATTGATGCTGCTGCTGGAGGAGTTTTGATGGCAAAAGGAGAAGATCAAGCTTGGGAACTAATTGAAGAAATGGCTAACAACAATTCCTTGTGGCCAACAGAAAGAAGTCTGATTCAAAGAATTGCAGGAATTTATGAAGTTGGAGCTAATACAGCAGTCAACACCAAACTAGATCAAATGCAAATTCATGGAAACTCTTACCACTGGATCCACAAGTTCACCATATGGAGGAGCACCAGAATCAAATCAACATGAAGAAACGGTGAATTATGTCAACAATTTCAACAGGCAGGGGAACAATCCATATTCCAACACCTACAACCCAGGGTGGAGGAATCATCCTAATTTTTCATGGAACAACAATTCAGGCCAACAGCGGAACTATCCACCACCTGGATTCCAGCAACAGAATAAAGGCCAGGAGCAGACAAATGAACCAGTGATGGCAGAGATGTTAGCTCAATTAAAAAGATATGAAGCTATGATTCAGAGCCAATCAGCTTCCATCAAAGCACTGGAGAATCAAATGGCCAACTGGCCAATGCTCAGAGTTACAGACCGCCAGGTAATCTTCCCAGCAACACAGAACCAAATCCAAGGAACGAGGGAAGGAGCAATGTCAAGCCATTACCTTAAAAAGCGGTACTGAAATCAACAAAGACGTTGGAGTCAAAACAGCTGCTGAGGAAGTTCCAAAAGATGCAGTTCCACAGATGGAAGAAAAAGAAGCAAAGGAAAAAGAAAAAGAACAGATCACTCCACCACCACCATTTCCTCAGCGTCTTCAGAAAAAACAAACTAGACAACAGTTTGCTCGTTTCCTGGAGATATTCAAAAAGCTGCACATCAACATCCCATTTGCAGAAGCCTTGGAACAAATGCCCAGTTATGTCAAATTCATGAAAGACATCCTTTCACGAAAACGGAGATTGGGAGATTACGAGGCAGTAGCATTGACGGAAGAATGCATTGCCATCATTCAGAGGAAGCTTCCCCCGAAGTTGAAAGATCCTGGCAGTTTCACAGTTCCATGCACCATTGGAGAACATTACATCGGTAAGGCCTTATGTGATTTAGGTGCCAGTGTTAATTTAATGCCTTTTTCTATTTACAGGAAACTGCAAATTGGAGAAGTAATGCCTACCTCGATATCTTTGCAACTTGGCTGATCGAACACTCGCATTTCCGAGAGGAGTCGTTGAAAATGTGCTGGTCAAAGTTGACAAACTCATCCTTCCAGCAAACTTCATCATCCTTGACATGGAAGAAGACAAAGAAATACCTATCATTCTTGGGAGACCATTTTGGCTACAGGTAAAAACTATAATTGATGTGCAAAAAGGAGAACTAACCATGAAAGTGCAGGACCAAGAAGTGACCTTTAATGTTTTCAAAGCTATGAAATTTCCGAGAGCGATGAAAAGAAGAAGAAAAATGCTTCAGAGTTGATGTTATTGATAGTATCATTCAGAATACTGAGCCAAATCCCACGAATACACTTGAAGCTTGCATCACCAATATGACTGACAGCGAGCTAGATGCTGAAATCCTGGAATGTATCAGCTACCTTGACAAACCATTCCGATTCAAAGCAACACCACAGTTGAAAGCTTGGAATTGCCAAAGAAAGATCGAATCAAACCTTCGATTGAAGAACCACCACAGCTGGAACTAAAGTTACTTCCGAGCCATCTCAGGTATGCATTTCTTGGAAACTCTTCTGAATTACCTTTTTTATTTCTTCTTCACTAACATTGGAGCAGGAAGAAAAGCTACTAAGAGTATTACGAGAGCACAAAAAAGCCATTGGCTGGACTATAGCAGACATTCGAGGCATTAGTCCATCATTTTGCATGCACAAGATTCTGATGAATGATGAATACAAACCCACAGTGGAGCATCAACGGAGACTCAATCCAATCATGAAGGAAGTTGTGAAGAAAGAAATCATCAAATGGTTGGATGCTGGCATCATTTACCCCATCTCAGATAGCACTTGGGTAAGTCCTATGCAGTGTGTACCAAAGAAAGGAGGAATTACTGTGGTCACCAATGAAAAGAACGAGTTGATCCCAACAAGAACAGTGACTGGATGGAGAGTATGTATGGACTACAGGAAACTCAATAAAGCCACAAGAAATGACCATTTCCCACTACCATTTATTGACCAGATGTTAGACAGGCTGGCAGGACATGAATTCTATTGCTTTCTGGACGGATATTCAGGGTACAATCAGATTGCCATCGCACCAGAAGACCAGGAGAAAACTACCTTTACATGTCCCTATGGTACTTTTGCTTTCCGCAGGATGCCATTTGGATTATGTAATGCTCCTGCTACATTTCAGCGTTGTATGATGGCCATCTTCTCAGACATGCTGGAGCAGAGTATGGAGGTTTTTATGGATGATTTTTCTGTGTTTGGAGATTCTTTTGACCATTGTTTGCAAAATTGGAACAGGTATTACAAGGTGCGAAGATACAAACCTGGTACTCAACTGGGAAAAATGTCATTTCATGGTGCAGGAAGGCATTGTTCTTGGACACCGGATTTCACAAAAAGGGATTGAGGTAGACAAAGCAAAGATCGAGACAATTGAGAAACTACCTCCACCAACATCTGTCAAAGGGATTCGGAGTTTTCTTGGACATGCAGGTTTTTACAGGAGATTTATCAAAGACTTTTCCAAGATTGCAAAACCTCTTTGTAATCTTCTGGAAAATGATGTGCCTTTTAACTTCACAAAAGAATGCCAGGCAGCTTTCGAGATTTTAAAACAGAAGCTGATTTCTGCCCCCATCATTGTAGCACCAGATTGGACCCTTCCATTCGAGGTAATGTGTGATGCTAGTGATTTTGCTGTAGGTGCAGTTTTGGGACAACGCAAAGCAAAGATTTTCCACACCATTTACTACTCCAGCAGAACTCTGAATGAAGCTCAACTCAACTACACAACCACTGAAAAGGAGTTGCTAGCAGTTGTGTATGCTTTTGACAAATTCCGCTCTTATCTGTTGGGTCCCAAAGTGGTGGTTTACACAGATCATTCAGCAATCAAATATCTGATCACAAAGAAAGATGCCAAACCCAGATTGATCCGTTGGATACTTCTTCTGCAAGAATTCGACGTGGAGATTCGAGACAGGAAAGGAACAGAAAATCAGGTGGCAGATCATCTATCAAGGCTCGAGAATGGAGAAACAGCTGACAAAGATCCATCAATCAAAGAAACTTTTCCAGATGAACAACTGTTTTCCATAAATCAACAGGAAGTCCCTTGGTATGCTGACTATGTCAATTATATTGTGACAGGAAAATGGCCGTTGGAATGGACAACTCAGCAACGGAAAAGTTCTTCAAAGAAGTCAAACCATTATGTCTGGGATGAACCATACCTGTTCAAACGGTGTGCTGATCAACTACTGAGACGATGTGTTCCACAGGAGGAAATCAACAGTGTTTTGCAACACTGTCATTCATCACCATATGGCGGACACTTCAGCGGAAACAAAACTGCAGCCAAAGTCCTTCAATCAGGTTTGTTCTGGCCCACACTTTTTAAAGATGCTTATCTTTTTGCTTTTCAATGTGACAGGTGCCAGAGAACGGGGAATATTTCCAGGAGAAACGAAGGACCATTGCAAAACATTCTAGAAGTGGAAATATTTGATGTATGGGGTATTGATTTCATGGGACCCTTGTTCCATCATTTGGAAACCTGTACATCCTGGTTGCTGTAGACTACGTCTCCAAATGGGTTGAAGCAATTGCACTGCCATCCAATGACTCAAAAGTTGTGATCAAATTCCTAAGAAGAACATTTTCACTCGATTCGGAACACCTCGGGCAATTATCAGCGATGGTGGCTCACATTTCTGCAACAAATACTTCGATGCACTCCTATCCAAATACGGAGTTACTCACAAATTTCCACTGCTTACCATCCACAGTCAAATGGACAGGTTGAGGTTTCAAACAGGGAGATCAAAAGAATCCTAGAAAGAACCGTTGGATCAACAAGGAGGGACTGGTCAACAAAACTAGATGATGCATTATGGGCCTACATGACAGCTTACAAGACACCCATTGGTATGTCCCTATATCGATTGGTGTTTGGGAAAGCATGCCATCTGCCAGTTGAGCTTGAACACAAGGCGTACTGGGCACTGAAGAAGTTGAATCTTGACTCACAAGCTGCAGGAGACAAAAGACTGCACCAACTCAACGAATTGGAAGAATTTCGCCTACAGACTTATGACAATGCCAAATTATACAAGGAAAAGACAAAGAAATGGCATGACCGAAAAATAGTGCACAGACAGTTGGAACCAAGGCAGCAGGTGTTGTTGTACAATTCGAGGTTGAAACTTTTCCCAGGAAAGTTGAAATCTAGGTGGTCTGGACCATTTGTGATCACTCAGGTTTTACCATATGGAGCTGTTGAGTTACTGGATCCCAATACCAACAACACATTCAAAGTGTAACAGTCAGCGTGTCAAGCACTACTGGGGAGAATCATTTGGGCGACAAAAAGAAAGTGTCACACTTTCAGATCCAGCATAAACGTTCGAGAAGTAACGTCTAGCTGACGACTTAAAACTTAGCGCTCGCAGGGAGGCAACCCATGCAATTTTTTTATATATTGTGATTTGGTGTGATTTAATTTTGTGTGTTTAGTTTTTGCAGATTAAGTCATTTCAAGATGGAAGAAGCTCTCACAAATCTTCACAAGCAATTTCCTTCTCTCCCACAAAAGTCTCTATTGAAAGTTTACAAAGCTCGCTTGGAACGAATGAGACTACTGATGATCTATGGTGTGCCCAATGACATTCATTGGGTAATTGAAGCACGAGTTCGATTGGTAGGTGAGTCTTCTGAATCTTTTATTTCACATCTGCCTGGTTTTGGAAGAAGCACCTAGAAGCAATGCAAAGAAACGTAGAGCTAAGCAAATGGGTGTTTGTTACAAATGTGCACGATGGAATTGCAATACTCGTTGTCGTTCTTTAGGAATGGTGTCTATTAATCGAAGACAAAGACAAAATTGAATTCATTAGGGATGGCTTGAGTAAGGAGTCTTTAGATGATATATCTTCGACTCTTGAGACGCATCCCAGTGGACATGTTCACATAGTCTTTCGCAGATTACATACACAATTTCAAAAAGAAAGACAACAGTTAAGTCTCGGGAATCTGACTCAAAAAGACCCTGTTTGCCAATTTATAAGAAATTGGATGGGAAGCTTGTCCCTGACGCATAGACGTCAATCAAGCTTGTTATTTTTTTAAATATTATATCTCTTTATCTTTTCCTAATAATTGTGATTTGTTTTGTTGTTTTCCTTTATTTTCTCCGACAGGATCCAGATCTTGTTGACTATCACGATCTATTTGCTACTAATCGTCCTTTGGAAGATACTTGTGCTTTTTACTCACCCTTTTTCAGGTACTATAAATTCAACTCATCATTGCACTTTTGAAGACATCCAGAGTAAAAAATGGAAACCACTTCAAGAAGACGAGTTGAAAAAATTTGTGTGTTTGCGGGTAGCACTGTTGGTACTAAACCACAATACATAGAAGCAGCACATGAATTGGGTCGAGTCTTAGCCACAAGGAATATGCACTTAATATATGGCGGAGGTAATCTTGGACTAATGGGGATTGTTTCAAAGGCCGTACAGGAAGGAGGCAGTCATGTTTTGGGAATCATCCCAAAACCCTTGGCAGAAGCAAATCTTATTGAACCAACAAACGGAGAGGAATTGATCGTGCCAGGTATGTCTGAACGTCTGGTAGAAATGATTAACCGTGCTGATGCTTTATTGCTTTGCCAGGTGGTTTGGGCACATTGGAGGAAATTTTTATTGTACTATCTTGGGCGAACCTGAACATACACCAGAAACCGCTTGGACTACTACAACGTTGATGGGTTTTATGATTTTCTTTGTGTATTTCTTGATGATGCTCGGAGAAATGGGTTCGTGTCAAAACCTATGAAAGAACTCTTTCACTGCCAGAACTGCACCGGATCTAATTGACCAACTCGTAGCCTTTGAACCACAAGTTGACCCTATCATTCAAAGATAAAATGGTCTGAGGATGATCGTGGTAAGAAGCGAGGAATAAATCTGGATCTTAACCTTTAATTTCCTGTAGAATTTCAACTAATCAGGTACGATTTTCTAAACTTCTTCTACTTTTTAAGACATTGGGGACAACGTCTCATTTAGGTTTGGGGGTGAGGTATAGTTAATAGTACTTGTTTGTATTGTGTTTTTATTTCTAGTCCAAAATTTTTCGAAAAATACAAAAAAATTGAAAATTTTTCAAAAATTACAAAAATATTTTCCATTTTGTGTTTTTAATTTTGACTAAAAAGGTGAATTGGTAAGAGATAGCCGAGTAAGGAATTTCCACTCTTGAGACGTATCTCAAACCTATTTCGAAATAAGTTACTTTTGTTTATTTCATTTTGAATTATTTAATTTGTGAATTCTCCATAATACTGACTAAAATGAATCTTCATATGCTCATTTGACAGGTATTATCAATATGCATAGTAACATACAGACATGAGCTGTAATTGAAAAGTTTGTAATATTCCGTGCTCTAGTTTAATTGGAGGAAGCATCTATACATAGTTATGGAATAAAAAAAAAAAAAATTCTGACGTACAAAAATAAAGTATCTAAGATCCGGGTTATTAAGTCTGTAAGGGTGTTTTAACATCTAGTGCCCTAAAACCAACTGGTTTGGGAGTCATTGGCCCAAAGCTCGTTACATGGATCAAAGATACTGCAAAAATATATTTATATCTGAAGTCTGAGTAATTAAGTTCGTAGGGGTGTCTTAACACCTGGTGCCCTAAAGCCAACTGGTTTGGGAGTCCCAAACCCAAAGCTCGCTACATAGACGGAAGGTATTGTTTATAAATAAAAAAGTCAAAATTCAGAAAATCAAAGAAAAAATCAGAAAATTCAGAAAAAGTATTCCATTGCTACAAAAAGGTGTGAAATCTGATAGAACTTTAGGACAAAAATATTACTCTCTTATCAACTGCACTTATGACTGTTGTGGGCAAAAATGAGTTGTTTAATATTATGTTGGCTGTGTATATGGAGAATGGTAAAAATAATCGGAGAATTTACTTATTTAGTAATTTAGAAAGAAACAAAACAATTAGTAACTTGTAGTAGAAGTTTCACCTGATTAGTTACTATCTTCTTTATTCTCTTTTCGCTTGTCTTTTTGCTTTTGTGTGCATTAGTTTTAATACCTTTTTACTTTTGTAAAATGTTTATGGGTATCATTGCTGTAAACCCTCACGAGACTACAACTCGTCCACTAGGGACACCTATGGGTTTAAAGGCTTGTTGCATATGCTAAATGCAACCGTGATCCCTACGAAAATGGCTTAGTTAAATTATATTCTGTTATTTTATTTTGTATTTTGCTCGAGGACTAGCAAAATGTTAGGTTTGGGGGTGTGATGAGTGGTATTTATATCACTATTTCCCACTCATTTAACCTAATATTTTGTATTGTTTCTTGAGTTTTGTGAACGTTTTGATGTGTTTTGTTGTTTATTTGCAGATAAATAAAGTTTGGACAGCACTGGAGGCAATTTGGGGCAAAATCGGACAAAAATGCGTCAACAGGAATATTTTCATCTTGCGCGTCGCGACGCTTAAGCAATGCGCGCCGCGACGCCCAGCATGCGCCGGATTTGCTAAAGTGCGCCAGGTCAACGGTCAACAATTTGAGAAGTTTGACTTTGCTAACATGCGTCGTGCCACGTGTCACCACCAAAGAATATCCGCTAACGTGCGCACGCCACATCATCATGATGTCACCAATGACGTCATGAACAGTGCCACGTCACCAATGACGTCATGAACAGTGCCACGTCATCAATGACGTCAGCTTCATAATTGAGTTCCAGCCGCCATTACACGTGTCAACCTTATCCTCTTATCCGAATTGCTACGTGTCGCCTCCTCATCGTGCCACGTCGACACAAATCCAGCGTCACGACACTGAGGGCTTGGCGTCGCGACGCTCGAACAGTAAAATTTACCTACAAATAGAGCGCGAAATTTCAGATTTCAGTGTACCATTCTCTCTCTTCTAATTCGTGTAAAGCGAGAGTTTCTCTCTCTAGAATATTTTAGTTTTTAATTTTTTACTTTTGTAATTTAATTTTAATTACTTTTTGTAATAATAATAGTTTACTTTCTTTATTTTTTACAGTTTTTACTATTTACAATGAAGAGGTAATTTCCCCAGCTAAGGTGAAAGGTAATTATTTTACTATTGCTATTTAGATTAATCTCCCTTAAAAATGATATATTTACTATTTAAAATACTGATTAATAAAGGATACCGCTATATTGGTCGGTTGGCAATTTAATTTAATCTGGTTTGAACCTGACTAATAAAGGAAACCGCTATATTGGTCGGTTGGTAAATTTATTTTCTGTTGGTTTGAACTGATTAATCAAGGATACCGCCAGAATGGTCGGTTGGTAAATTTATTTTGGTACCGCCTTTATGGCTGGATTATGGACAAATATTACCGCCTATATGGCTGGTTGGACTTAATTGACTTAATCAGGATACCGCCAGATTGGTCGGTTGGTAATAATCACAAGTTTATATATTATTTTCTAGGAGATTATCTAAATTAGTAATAGTAAAAGTAATTCCTTTTACCTTAGCATTTCATTTTTATTGTATTTTTACTTTTCAGTATTTATTTTACCGCAATTACTTTTCAGCAGTTTATGTCTTATTTTCAAGTTTTTACCAGCCCTAGCTATGTGTCATAACTAAGTTAATATCTAGGGTTGTGATGAAATTCAATGTCACGGGTTTATAAGGGTTAGATTATAATTTGGGTATATAAAGATTTATTTATTGAGTCTTAATCTTAATGCTCTTTAATTAACTGGCCATTAATTAAATTGATTAGGTAAACTTAAAATGAACTAGACATAGGGATTTTAAGTTTAAGACCTTAGATTCAATAGCCCACGATCTTCCTTAAGGATAGATAACCCTTTCAATAGATTTCCTTACAGGATAGGAATATACCTGTCGGGCGGGGGTAGTCTTAATTGGAACTTAATCGTAATGAATCTAGGTAATTTGGTTGACATATATGGTTCAATTGGATTATACTAGGTATTTGTAATTGACCATCGGAAGATGCTTTTATATAAATTAGTGTTCCAGGTTAATAAATCAATATATTACCCAATTATAAAATAACCACTTTATCTTTAAAAAATTGGAATAAATCACAACCCTAGATAGTTTTAATATTGAATTTTCTTAAAATCTACCTTCAAACAATTTTATTTTATTGTCTTTAAATTTAGAATCGTCGCTATTTCAAATCAATTAAACAACCTGTTAGATACTAGTAATCATTTAACCTCATAAAATTAATAACTTAGGTATTAAGTCCTCGTGGGATCGATACTTTTTATACTACTTGAACGATACGTACGCTTGCGTTATACGTGTGTGTTTACGCCGGTCAATATGCATTTGATGCAAGCCAGTTATGAAGAACTTCATAACATTTATGCATGTCGGAGAATGATTTATAGAAAGGCAATCCCACTTTGTACCTCCATGGTGGGACAAGTTATTCAAAGACTTCTAGAAAGTCGGAGAAAATCAAAATATGAAAGAATAAGATATCAAATAGAAACTCTAATATGCACAAAGTTGCAAGACCGTATGTAGCTCGTTATGCATGTCTACACTACAAGAAGTTTGGATATTGGAAGGAAGATTGTCCAAAGCTAAAAGGAAAGACAATACCCTTAGGTAGGCATTGTATTTTTCTTATTATTAAAACATCTCATTAGCCTTAGATGCAAATAGTGGATGAGTATTAGACATCACAGTCCTACTCATATTTGCAACTCCATACAGGTCATGAGGGTTAAAAGAAGGCTGAACAAATGGGAGATCTAGCCTAGAATTGGGAATGATGATACATTAGATGTCAAAGCAATAGGAACAGTTGTTCTGGATCTCCCTAATGGATGTAAATTATTTTTCATTACTATTATTATGTACCATCTCTTATCAAATAAATAATATCATTAACAATATTGGATTAATAGGGATATAAAATAAATATTAAAGATGGTGCTTCGTGTTTATATGATAAAACATCTATTTGATATGTGAATATTATTTATCTAACGGTCATTATGTTTTGGAAACATATAAAGATGTCTTTAATGTAGAGGAAAATACAAGTAAAAGATCTGAATTAAATAACATTGATTTATGGCATATGAGATTGAGCCACTTAGGTGTTGGACGTCTATCAAAATTAGTTAGGGATGCTTTGATTGAAGATCTTACCTTAGATTCTTATCCAATTTGTAAGTCATGTATCCAAGGGAAAATGACAAAGGTCTCATTTCTTGGTGTTGGACACTATGCTGGAGATTTATTGGAGCTAGACACAGTGTTGTGTAAGGTCCATTAATTCATGTCACTCATGATGGTTCAACTTACTTCTTGACTTTCATTGATGATAAGTCAAGTTATGGATATGTCTATTTGAAGAGATATATATCAAAAATCATTTGAAAAGTTCGAAATATTCTGAAACGAAATAGAAAAATAAAACAGGAAATTCATCAAGTGTCTTCGATCAGATCGAGGTGGTGAATTCATGAACGATGAATTCAGAAGTTAGTTAAGCGATAATGGGATTCTTGCCCAATAGAGCCCACTCGAAACTCCTCAACACAATAGTCTATCAGAGCGGATAAATCATACTTTATTGGATATGGTGCAAATTATGATGAGCTATACAGATCTTCCATATTACCTTTGGGGTACGTTTTACTTACTGCTGCCTATATACTTAACAGAGTTCCATCGAAAGCTATTTCTATGACCCCATATAGGACATGGTTCGGTTGAAATCCAAGTCTTAGATATTTAAAGATTTGGGGTTGTCCTGTATACGTTAGAGTTGCGCAGCGGGATAAATTAACACCATGAGGTATAAATATAGGTTCATTGGATATCCTGAAAATTCTTTAGGATATCGATTCTATGATTCTGAGCAATGAAATATATTTATTGCTCATTTCGCCACTTTTCTTGAAAATGAATTTTTGAGAGAAATTGGGAATTATAGAAAGATTGAACTCAATGAGTTTGATCCAAACATTAAAGAACCTGAGATAGAATCAGAAATCCAACTATGTGAAGGATATACGACACAGGTTCTACGTAGGTCGAATAGAACATAAAAGCCTCTAGAAAGACTATTTTTAACATCTGACGCGAGTCTTGATGTTCTCCTCTTGGAGTAGACGGATCCGACTACGTATAAACAGATGATATTGGTTATTGATTCGAAAAAATGGCAGGAATCCATGAAGTCCAAGATGGATTCTATGCATGACAACCAAGTTTGGGACTTGGTTGAATTTCCTGAAGGAATTAAACCTATTGGTTGTAAATGGGTATATAAAAAGAAGCAGGGCCTGATAGAAAGGTGGAAACCTTTAAGGCCAGACTGATAGCGAAAGGTTACACTCAACGTCTTGGGATTGACTATGAGGAAATTTTTTCACCAGTAGCCATGCTAAAATCCAATAAGATTCTTTTATCTATTGATGCATATCACGATTATGAGATATAACAGATGGATGTAAAAATCACTTTCCTCAAATGAATTCCTTGAGGAGGATATTTATATGGAACAACCAGAGGGTTTCATATCCAATGAAACTTTAAACTTTGTTTGTGAGCTCAAGAAGTCTATTTATGGACTTGAACAGGCATCCCAAAGCTGGACTCGTCATTTCAAGGAGATAATTAGAATATCTGGATTCATCAATAATGAGGAAGAACTGTGTGTTTATAAGAAAGTTATTGGGAGCATGATAGTATTCCTTGTATTGTATGAGCAAGATATCATTATCATTAGGAATGATATACAATTGATGAAAAATGTTAAAGCTGTTAGGGATATGCCCTATACCCAACTTGTGGATGGGCTATATGTACATGACTTTGTAATATTTTCATTAATTAATAAAATGGCAATCTTTATTATACGTGTCTTAAATAAATTATGTGAATCATCAAACACTGTAATAAATCTCATGGAGTAATAAGATGATGGCTTCCACGCCTTATGAGAATCATTACTCTCAAACGTTCCTAGTCATAGTTTTGTGAATAATATGGGCGTTCACAAAGCGGAGAGACTAAAATGAGGATATGATATGCCCTTAAGTTGGGTAGTCGATCTCATATGCTACTAGCGAAGATCTGTCCGCTTGGTGCATGACATGGATGCATGAGTTACTTGTGTCCATCGAACTGACCGCCAAAAGTTTTCACATGGAGTGTTTATCCCATGTGTCTGTGAGAACTTTCATGCATCGATTGTATGACTAGTCCTTAGACATGAGGTCTTTACAATCTTATGTGTGGATCAAATAACTTTGACATTCTCCTTACACGGTTCAAAAGATCCGGTCATAAGGGTATGCTTGGGTCATTTATTGAAACACATGAAGTTTGTAAAGATAATACAGAGAATCGCCACTCTCTCGGATAATATATTCTTATAAGAGTAGTATTCCAGTTCGCGGGTTGATATGTGTGATCAGTGCTTGAGAATGTGGCCGTAGCGGAAAAATCATGTGAGATTCTTGGGTTAGCACGATTCATGACACTATCAACATCATACCTTTGACTATATGGGTAGACATTTTCCATACCCTAGGTCAAACGGTGGGGATACAGTGAGGCGAGGGACTGTATCATATGTAAATCGCATATAGAATGGGTATATATCTTTCCTTCTCATTTTGGGACCTTGGCATGTTGCTAGATGTCAACCTTGGTCATTGAAATCGAACGACCATCTGATCGGAGGATAATTTATTTTCGATTAAATTATCACAATTCATTTCATGTCCAATTTGAGGGGAACCCAAAAGGTCACACACAACAAAGTCGAAATCAATGGTTAACAGTGCACAGTACAAATTTAACAGCATATATGATTGATGTATGAATTTTTCATAAATGGTTCAATGTGTTTAATTATTGAACAGAACATTTATAAGGTTCCAAAATGGCTTAGGGATTGGTGAATGACGATAGGGGCACTTTAGGAATTGGAAAATTGAATAAGAAAATAAATAAATAAATAAATAAATAAATAAATAAAAAACTGTGTTTTTAATTTTTAATTTTTAATTTTTTTATTTGTTTTGAATTCCAATTCGGCCCAAACTTTTATTAGGGTTTTATAATCTCATTAAACCATTATATTAAGATCCAATGGCTAAAATTTAATTAGCATTTATCCCACATCGGATTCTTAATTAATTTTGTTGTCTTTTGAGCACCTATATAAACCCAAAGAATTCTTTACAAATTTTTACACCAAAACCTTTCATATCTTGGGTTTATATAAGTGAGCAACTCTAAAGGTTAAGAGTAAGCCACTGATTTTGAGGATCCTTAAGTCTAATTGATTAGAGGAATCTCAAGTTAAAAGTTTTTAGGTATTTGCCTAGGCTAGCACCAAGGGCAAAATACCCGTGCACTCAAGGCGTAGTCTTGCCGTTGAGTTTTGGCTTTGGTGTGTGCACCTTTGGAGGCCACACACTTGGGTGACTCTTTGGAACGTGGAAGAGCTTGCTGAGTTCAAGAAAAACTTGTAGATTGGAGGGAGGACTTGAGGAGTCTTCTGTTCAAGTAAGTCATTTTCTTTCTTTATTTTAATCAGAGTTCTTATGATAGTTAGCATGTTTAAGTTTATGTTCTTTGCATGTTTTATGAGTTTGTTATGCTTAGAATATATAGTAACAAGCCTGTGCTTTTAGAATAATCAAAACAAATGGGTCTTCGGCAACAGTTGTATCAGCGCGCCGTTTTTGTTTTGATTAGTTCGCTCTCATTTGAACTCGAAATTGGGTGTGTGAAAGCTCGTTGGAAAAATAACACCCCGAACATACTTTTAGGCACAAGTTTTGCATGTTTTGGTTAAGATTTTAATTTTGAAATTGTATTTAAAGTTCACGCATCTGTAAAAAATGTGAATAGTAAATTTATTTGATTAAAATGCAATATCATAATTAAATATTAATCAAAGTTATTTAATGCCTAAAATAATTTCACTATATTAAAACCCATATGCTTGATGATTCTATGTATGATTAGAATTGGCATGATTATTTTAGGGTTCAATCATCTAGAGACTTTCTAAGGAAATAGAGAGTGTATTGCTTATCTCTTAGCTAAGTAATTATTCTGTGATGAACTTAGAGATTTATTACCTTTAAGGCTAATAAATATAAATCACTTGTTTTTAATAAAAGACATTATAAAAGATACAAGTGGGGTGGGACCAAGGTGTTAATAAAACTTTCCAAACTAAAGTTAATTTAACCAAAGTTTTTACTAGAGTTAGATAATGATTTGGTGTCTTCCTTCACTCACTACCTTTTTATAGCCAAAATGAAAAGTTGTGAAGACATCTAGATAATCATTTACTCAAAGCTTACCTTAAAGCATATTTAAAGTGTTGGACTAATTTGGAGGATCTATTGTTTATTCCAGTCACCAAGCCAATAAGAGCCTAAGAGGTAGGGGTATTTAAGAGAGTTCGCTCCACCCTCCCTCTGGGGAATTTTCAATGGAGGAATCCATTTGACAGTTATTCACTTAAACTTACTAAAATCCTCAATAATAATTTAAGTCTAAAATTTGGCTCCCATTGTAAAGTATAGACCCAAATGGCTTAAACCGTATTGGCTGGACTAGGCTTTACCAGACTGACCAATACCAATTTGTCCCTAAATCGTACGATTGACAATGGTTTGACTTTTTTGAGTCATAAGACGCAGCGACCCTTAGGCGTGGTCTTATAACTTAGTGGCAAAGATTGGGTGTCCAAAAGGACTAGCTTAAGATATGGCATGTTTGATTGCCCAACCCAATGATCAAGGAATTGTGATTTTTATCATAAATTGGTTGGGAACCTACCTAATTATCATATTTTATAACGACCGGTCCTAGTCAAAGTTGTGAAATGATGATAATGGGATCCTTGCCTACAACAAATCCATCATATATGGGGTTGATGCGATTTGCTTAAAATTTTAAATTAATTGAGTGGGAGCAAATTTATAATATTAACATTAATGAAAACATATTCCTAATTTTAACATTCTCTCTTAACAGGTGGGTTAAAATATTTCACAAACATTCAAATGGAAAACAGAATATCAATTCGTTCCATCATTGATGAGCATAAGCTCAAGTGGGACAACTACAATGACTAGTTTAGAAACCTTAAAATTTTTTACGACAAGAAAAGATTTTCTATGTTCTTAAAAGACCATATCCCTATGAACCCGCAGAAGATGCTGACCAAAATACATTTGATGCTTGGAAGGAACACGTCGATGATGATGAGTAAGCAGTTTGCATAATGCTTGGCTCTATGTCGGACGAACTTCAGAAAGCTCACGAAGATATGGATGCTCAAACCATCATCTTTCACTTGAAGGAGTTGTATGCAACTTCTGTTCATACCGTGAGATTCCAAGCGTCATATGTCTTATTCCAAACAAGGTATAAGGAAGGATCTATTAGTGGACATGTGCTTAAGATGATTGGCCACATTGAAAATTGGCCAACCTCGGGTTCATCATGGATCATGAGATAGGTCACGATCTAATTCTTCAGTCCTTACCAAAAGACTTCTCTAACTTTATTATGTACTTTCATCTGAATAATAAAAAAGCTACTTTAGCGGAATTGCACAATCTAATAAAGCAAGCAGTGAAGGACTTTAAACCGGAGCTTAAAACCTTCGTCATGCTTACGGGTACAGACCTGAAGCCATGAGGCCCAAAGAAAATTAAGGCCAAGGCCAAGGCTCCAGATCACCTAAAGCCCAATGGTAAAGTGGAGAAGAAAAAAGGGAAAGGGAAAATGTTTCTTTTGTGGAAAGAAGGGTCATTGGAAGAAATACTGCAGATCCTTGAAAGCCAAGGAAGCTAGGGAAGCCCAAGAAGCCCAATGCTTCAGGTATGTTGTGTATGATTGAACTATATTCTCAATACTTTGAACCTTCTATTTGGGTGTTTGACACCGGTTGTGGGACTCACTTGTGTAACAATGTGCAGGGCCTGAGAAACAGTAGGAGACTCAGTCATGGGGAGGTTGATTTACGCATGGGTAATGGAGCAAAACTGGCTACATTGTGCGTGGGGACTTATTTATTAGTTTTGCCGAATGGTTTAGTTTTAGACTTAGAAGATTTTATTTTTGTACCTTCTCTAGTAAAAAACATCATTTCAATTTCTTCTTTATGTAATAAAGGCTTTTCATGCCTAATAAGTTGTAATGAATGTTCTATTTATTTCAATGAAATAAAATATAGAGATGGTATTTTGAATAATGGTATCTATGTCTTACAAACTAACAAAGAATGTTCAACCTCTAATATATACAACGTTAACTCGAATAATCTCAATGAATCACTTCTATGGCATAGTCACTTAGGTCATATCAATGAAACAAGATTAACTAAGCTACATAAGGATGGGTATTTCAGACCCTTCAAATATGAACCCTATGGAACTTGTGATTCTTGTTTACTTGGTAAAATGACCAAATTACCCTTCAAAGGTAAAGGATAACGTGCAGCGGAGACATTAGAACTTATACACTCTGATGTATGCTGACCAATGTCAGTCACCGCTAGAGGTGGATTCTCCTACTTCATTACCTTTATCGATGATCACTCGCGATATGGGTATGTGTACCTTATGCGGTACAAATCTGAAGCCTTTGAGAAATTCAAAGACTTCAAAGCTGAAGTAGAAAACCAGCTTAATAAAAGTATTAAGTCACTAAGGTCTGACCGAGGTGGTGAATACTTAAGCGACGCATTTCAAGATTACTTAAGAGAAAATGGCATTGTTTCCCAGTGGACTCCTCCGGGAACTCCACAGCATAATGAGGCCTCCGAAAGGAGAAATCAGACATTATTAGATATGGTCCGATCAAATATGCCATGCACGGATCTACCTCTTTCATTTTGGGGTCTTGCTTTAGTAACTGCATCACTAATACTAAACCAAGTTCCTTCCAAGACTGTTAGTCAAACACCATATGAGTTATGGTCTAGGAAACGTCCTAGTCTTAGTTATCTAAGAGTTTGGGGATGTGACGCATATGTTAAGCTCACACAAACTAACAAATTGGATGATAGGGCAGTTAAATCTAAGTTTATAGGATATGCCTTGAACTCAAGAGCATACGTGTTCTACGTCCCAAATGAACAAAGAACATTTGTCTCACGAAATGCTAAATTTCTAGAGAATGAATTCCTTCTCAAGAAATATAGTAGGAGTAGACTTGACCTCGATGAGGTACGAGAAGAACAAACTAACATAGAACTAAACCCTATGCCCATCAAAAGGGCAGCAACGGAACAACCACAAGGTTATGAACTTAGAAGGTCTGGTAGGGAAAGATATGAGCCTGAAAGATATGGTTTCCATATTGATAAGGAACATAATCAGGTCATTGATAATGAAGATCCCATCAGTTATGACGAAGCAATGCGTGACATTGATTCACTCAAGTGGCTTGAGGCTATGAAATCAGAATTAGACTCTATGTATCAGAATCAAGTCTAAGACTTGGTGGATGCACCCTTAAGGGATAAAACCCATAGGCTGCAAGTGGATTTAAAAGCGTAAAACTGATGCAGAAGGCAACATCCAAACCTATAAGGCTAGGCTGGTGGCGAAAGGTTATAGAAAAATCCAAGGAATTGACTATGACGGAACCTTCTCGCCTGTTGCAATGATAAAGTCCATTCGAATTTTACTGGCACTAGCTGCACACTTTGATTATGAGATTTGGCAGATGGATGTCAAAACAGATTTCCTTAACAAGAACCTCGTAGAGGAAGTCTATATGACATAACCTGAGGGGTTTGTATCTAAGGATGATCATAATAAAGTATGCAAGCTTAAACGATCCATTTGTGGACTCAAGCAAGCCTCCAGAAGTTGGAATATATGATTTGACGAGACAGTCAAAGAATTTGACTTCATCAAAAATATAGACGAGCCTTGTGTTTACAGGAAAAGTAGTGGGAGTGCTGTTATATTTCTTGTATTATATGTCGATGACATATTAATCATCAGGAATGATATTCCCATGATGCAAGCCACCAAGCAATGGTTATCTCAGAATTTCTCCATGAAAGATTTGGGAGAATGAGCCTACATACTCGACATTAAGATCTACCGTAATAGATCTAAGAGGTTGTTAGGACTTTCTCAATCTACGTACATAGATAAAGTTTTGAAAAGATTCAAAATGGAAGATTCCAAAAGAGGTAATTTACCTACTTTTCATGGAATCAAAATATCTAAGGAGCAATGTCCACATACTCCTTCAGATAGAGAGCGTATGAGTAGAATCCCTTAAGCTTCAGCAATACGATCAATCATGTACGCCATTATAGGACACAAAAATCGGCAACACTGTTCCAGGCTCGCGGCCTGGTCGGAAGTATGGAGTAGCCTACGGGGGAACTAAACTAGAGAAATAACATGGAGTCGCCACCCAGTGTGAACTGGGAAAATGATTTAAGGCCGCACTCACCCCTCGTAAGGGAAGACCTCAAACCGTTGGGTTCGGAATGGTCCCTTACTTATGCCACTTGTAATTAACAGATTTATGTAATAATATAACCGAGTCTACGCAACAACAACGTACATATAAGTTTGCATATAACTTATATCTAAGTTTGCATGTAACCTACATCTAAGTTTGCATACATAAAGGTAAGTCGAAATAATGGCAAGCACGCAATCTCATGAACATATTGAATTATTAAAGCGAAAAATAAATAACAACCTAAACATAAACATAAATCAAATTCCTAATGCGAAAGAAATAACTAATCATGCTTGGAAATAACCAACTAAATCATGCATAAAAATAAATAACATACTAAACGACTAAATCATGCATAAACATTAGATTGGATGAAACAAAATATGTGTGTCTCTCAAGTGGTACGTGTAATTGTTTCCCAAGTACAAACCGCACTACCGTCTATTCGGATTTGGCTACGGAATTTACGTCTGGGTTTCCATCTGATATACCACGAGAGATAACACATATTTCATTCATCCCATGGTCATAGCATACACCAATCAACAATACTCATGCGAAGTAAAATAAGAAGATAAAAAAATAAAAAAATAAAGGAGAACAAATAAAAAGGGTGCCCTTAGGTCTAACCTTTTAATTCGTCTCTTGGAAGTGCGCTACGCGGTTGTCGGAAGGGTTAATGCTCAGTAACTTTTCTGATTTACTGGTTCGTTGTTTTCCTTCGTTGCCTCGCTGTTTTGGGCTTCTGTTAGCTCACTGTTTTACTGCTGTTTGGGTCACTATTTTTGCGGTATTTGGGCTGTGTTGGGGGACTATTTTATGCGGTGGAGGTGCAGTTTTTCTGGACTAGTTTGCGGGTTTAAAGGTGCAGTTTTTCTGAACTAGTTTGCGGGTTTAAAGGTATAATTTTTGGGTAGACTTTTTGGTGTTTTCATGGCTGTTTTGCGTTATTTTTGGGTGTAGGTCATGGGCTATTTTGCGGTATTTTCGGGTGTAGGTCAGGGGCTATTTTGTGGTATTTTTAGGGTGCAGGTCAGGGGGCTTTAGCGTGAAGTAGGAAGGTGGCGTGAGGGGCTTTACATGAAGAAGGGTTTGTGGAGTGAATTGAAGGCAGGTGGCGTGAGGGGCTTTACGTGAAGAATGGTTTGGGGCGTGAAGTGGAGGCATGTGTCGTGAGAGGCTTTACGTGAAGAAGGTGTATAGGCCAAGTGGGAGATTGTTGGACAATTATGACCTATAGCAATTGTGGGAACACAGGAACTGGGCGACGCATGCTGTCCCGGGCTCGCGGCCCGGTCGGGAGTACGGAGTAGCCACGGGGGACTAAACCGGAGAATAATGGAGTCGCCACCCGGTGTGAACCGAGAAAATGAGATTTAAGGCCGCACTCACCCCTCGCAAGGGAAGACCTCAAACCATTGGGTTCGGAATGGTCCCTTACTTATGCCACTTGTAATGACAGGATTTATGTAATAATTTAATCAGGCTTAAGTAGCACTTATTTCCAAGAGTATCATGCTTCTAAATTCACGGGTACAAAATAAAACTTATACATACATTTCACATATATCTCACATCTAAGAACACATGCCTGGAAATACCTCAAAGTAACAATGAACATACAACTTCATTCAACATATCATATTCATGAAAAACACAAGCATACATAATAACCGCACAATCATACATGTGAGCACCTTTCCAAGTGATACGTGGAATTGTATCCCAAGTACAGACCGCATTACCGTCCATTCGGAATCGGCTACGGAATTTATGTCTGGGTTTCCATCCGATATATCACAAGAAATAATACTCCAAAGTCATCATGGCATAGGTATATGAATCGTAATGCGTTAAATAAAGACTAAGGCAAATGACGCAACTAATGGAATAAACATGCTTTTCATTATTATGTGCACAAAGATAAGAATGACTATGTGTGGTTCCATAAAAAAAATCACCTAAGAAACAATTATACATGGCATGTGATGAATATGTCTCAATTCAGTGTGTTCGCGTTCGTGTAGCATTCGTAAACGCGTTCGAACGGTAAACAGAAGTTTCGCGTTCGTATGGCATTTGATAACGCGTTCGAACGGAAATGAAACAGAATGCTCATGTTCGTATGGCGTTTGTTAACGCGTTCGAATGGAAATGAAACAGAATGCTCACGTTTGTATGGTGTTCGTGAACGCGTTCGAACGGAAATTAGACCTGATGCATGATAAGGAAAAATGCATGCGCGTTCGAGTTGCGTTCGTAAACGAGTTCGAACGGGAACAGACCTGATGCATGAAATGGGACGCAATACATAAACAACAAAATAAAGAGGCGCGGCGAAGTACTGCCGTAAAGGTGGCCTTTTGGGGCTCTTGGTCTCTCAAAGAGAGGACCTTTAGACCAACATACTAAGCCCATGCGCGTCACATCACAACACATGAAATAAAGACAATAAAAGTGTAGGACTTCGTATGCCCAATTGAACGTACATTCAACCCAAACACACTTCGTCCAGCGCGGCGAAGTAGTGTCACAAAGGTGGCCTTCTAGGCTCTTCGTCTCTCAAATAGAGGACCTTTGGACTAACTCACTAAGCCGAAGCGCTGGATCGCATCATACAAACAAAAATAGAGCCAATCATATCAAAACCAAGTATGCCCGATTGAACACATCTTACATCCAATCCGAACACACATCAACCGGCGCGGCAAAGCATCGTGGTAAAGGGTTTTAACCTCTCCCCATAAGGGATCTTTCATTCCACTTACTAAGCCCATGCGCTTGATTACATTAATTCATCAACATTTAAGCATACTTAATCAATCAATTTAATCAAATCATGCTTCAATTGATTTTACCCAATTTGTCATGCCCAAAATTTAGGGAAAATTGAATCCAATCCAATTTCATGAAATTGATCATACACAACTTCAATTCAACCTCATTCAAGCATACTTCATCAAACAATTCAACCAAATCATGCCTAAATCGAGTTTACCCAATTTTAACCCTAACTTTTTCATGCTTGATAATAGCTCAAGATACCATTGATGGGTTCTAATATAGGTCCCAAGATCAACAAAATCAAGCACAAAAACGCATGAACACATCAAAGGAGTAAGGCGGAAACATAACTCACATTGAACGGTTTTGGATGCGAAGAACAAGATGCGTTTTTGCCTCCCTCAAAGTCACGGCAGCAGCTCTCCAAGGCAGTGGGCTGCTCGGTTTTGATGGTGGTGGTCTCCTCCATGATCGGCCATTGATGACTCCATGGAAGCTCAAAGCTTCAAGCTCCAAAATGATTCCAAGCTCATAAATTCGTTTCCCTATCACCTATGTATAACCCAAGGTGTGTGCTAGCACCACATCTTCTTCTTTGCTTCTCTCAAATTCGGTCAAACCAGAATTTTTGGAGAAGAAATCGGCTTGAAGCCGTGAGGAAGAGAAGAAGAAAAAAGAGGGAGAAGAGAAAACATAAAAGGGAGAGAGAGAGAGAGTTAAAGTGTAATTAGGTTTATATATTTTTAATTTCCAAAATTAATAATAATAACACCTTTTACCATTTTTCAAAAAGCAAAAAGTCAAAAGTAAAACATCAATCAATGTTTTCACTTTTACCCATCACTTTTATCTATCACATCAAGTCACTTTAATAAAGTGACAACATGTCAAGTCACATCACATCACTCAAAGTGACAAGTGATTTGACAATTGATACGACTAGCGATTTGACGCTTGATGCGACTTGCGTGCCGCGCTCGAATTCGAAATGCGAATGCGCTCGCAATCACTCTCGGGCTCGGGTTCGCTAATTCCAAATTAACGAATTTTCCGTCACGTCGTAATTAAATGATTACGCCTAGCGAATTCACTATTCACGTCGCTAATGAATTAATTCTAAATTAATTCGTTCGCCCGAATTAAAATCCAATTTAATTTCGCGTCGAAATCCAATTTCTAATAATATATCAAATATATTATTTTATCGATTAATTCCAATTAATCGTTCTCTCTCTTTAATTAATATTTTATCCCAGATAAAATATCTCCGTGATTAATCCCAGATTAATTTTCTCTCTCTTCTAATTAATCCCAGATTAATTAAGTGCGAGTTATACGACATCGGTGAATCTTCAGGAAGCGACCCATGAGATCTCCGGATATGTTGGCAGTAAATCGGGTCGTCGGACTATCCGAACACGTAAGTACCTCGTACTACGTTTATACCGATTTACAAGACAAGGTTGGCTTCTAGCAAAGCGCCATGCCTACCCAATTCTCCAGAAATTTCTTACAGGAATATATAGATCTGTATCAAGCGTAGTATACCGTAGTATTGTGTATATCAGCCCAGTATCGGATAGTCACGTGCTAGGGCTGGGGCTGGATAAGTGTCTGCCACGTCCGAAGCACATGTCGGATGTCTGGTAACTAGTCTCTATAATCGGATATACATGACCTTGTCATAATATCCCGATGACCAGCCAGCACTTAAGAGCACTAATACCGTATCCTGCGTGACATCATCTCCACTATGACTGGAGTGATACTTCCGTCTTGACATCACACCCCAATACACTACGACTCTCTGATAAACCCAGAAGTGGTGTACGCAGAACCGTTAAAGCCCTGTACCACCAAGACCAAAGTCTATCGATTATCGTAAGTATTAGCGATGCAAGTCTCAGGTTAGACTATACACACCTACCTTGATTTCGGCCTCCCATAGACACATAGTCATAATACAATGGGATTCCGAGGGGTCTATCCAGAGCAAAGCTGTTTCCCGTACCATCGGTGAAACACAACCTCCTATCGCACTTGCATAAGTATCATATACTTATATATAAGAACTATGTCGTTGTGCCCTCACAACGCGCATAAGTGCAATACTAGCCTATTCCGCATTATCGATGTCCTGTCTCGATAATACTACGACTAGGGATATTTAATGATTAATCCTTCGTGGACTGATACTGTCTCATATCATTCTCAATCCAGGAACTAATCATATGGACCTCTCTTCATTTATACATCTAAGGTGATCTAATCACAAATGATGAGAGTACAATTTCCTTGTCACATAGTTAATTTGCTACAACAACACAATGATCTGTGCAAATAGTGACGCTATGGGTCATTTTGTCCAACAATCTCCCACTTGGCACATAGCCAGTCACTCAAGTGTCCTACACCCGAACTATGTACGGTTGGCTCAAACTGCTGAGAAATGCTTTCGTCAGCGGATTTGCATGATTATCATCTGATGCGATTTATTCGATCATCACATCGCCACGATGTATGATCCGAATGAATCAGATGAATATCTAAGTATGTATCTGGATCGTTGATGAGACCATTAATTTTTAGCCTGTGCTGACGCCTAGCTCAGCTGCTAATAGAATTATATCTAATCTAATTAGATTTGTATCGACCCAAATGACTTCTATTGCTGCTGCTTCAGCTGCAGTAACAACCCGCATTTGTTGTTTATTCGGTAACAGTATCTTGCTTGGAAGATTTCCAGCTCACTGTACCGTTCTTCAAACTATATAGTACCGTTTGCAACTTTTAGTCGTCTTTATCGGTTATAGGAAACTTGCTGCAGTGACTCCAGTCACTTCAAGTTCTCCTTCTCCATAGACTAAGAAGCATCCTTAGTTCTATAAGATACTAACGGATGTTCTTAACATCAATCCAGTGACTATCACTCGGATTAGCCTGTTTGTGAATCCATATGCTCAAAGCGTATGATACACCAGGTCTTGTACATTTTTCAATGTACGGTTTCTAGGAGAGTATTTCGAAAGGCAAGCTTTCGCCGATATTTATTTTATGGGAATATCATTTCCAAGAAATGATGTATTATCATTATTTTATAGGACAGCCACTATCAGTGCGCTCCCACTAACCTCCTTATATACACAAGAATTATTTTCGTTTTGAATTAAATCATACATCATTATGATTATATCAAAACGATAATTCCAAGAACCTAATGCTTGCTTCAATTCAATCATGGATCGAATAACAAGCATTATCCAAATGGATTTACCGTGGCAACAGGTAAAAGGTTGAATCGTAATCAACACAATGTTGATAACGATACCTTTCCGTTAAAGCCTTGCTTTATCCGTTGGTATGTTGCCATCCATGTATGTCTTCCTAGAAGACTTTTAAGTACCATTAGGCACAATGCCTTGTGGTACATCAACTAGTATCCAAACTGGTTGATATACATGGAATCCATTTCGGATTATATGGCACTTTGCCATAATTGGGGAGTTGATATCTTGTATCACTTCCTCATATGTAGTCAGTTGGTATTCCTCAATAAGATTCACATCTTTATAAGGTTAGATCAGAAACCCATACCCCAGGTTGTTTTCCGACTCTGTCCGACTTACGCGGTTCTTGTGTATTCAAAGATTAATGGTAATAGTCTCATCCTTGATGAACTATTTGTGTTCCATTAAGATTCGGTGCCTTGAACAGTATTACTCTCCGATTTCCATCGAGTTATACTATCCTCCCACTTACCACTGCATATCGGTATTCCTATCAGGAAAAACGTATGGTGAGCAACAATCTAATTGTTCTCTTGTGAGGTGTATAAGTACAATACTTATGGTATCCCTAGGATGACCTACATATGGCACTTATCCTATATGGGTTTTAGTTTGGTATCATCCAAACATATGCCTAGCATACCCAAATTATCAGGAATGAGAAACCCGGTTTCTTTCCCGTTCATATCTAATATGATATCTGTCATACAGATTATTATGGAACCTTATTCAAAATAAGTTCTTGCACTGTTTAAAGCTTATCCGTTGAAGGAAATGGTAGCGCAGAGCGACTCGTGATTAAGCTTATCATGTCTAACAAAATTCGGTTAATCTGTTCGGACACACCATCAAACTGACGTGTTCCGGTAGGAGTCCTTATTTGAAAGAATATTATACTCTTCCAAATATACTAGAAACTCATTGTTTAAGTATTTTCCATTACAGTCTTACCATGACGGTTTAATACTTTAGCCGATCTGTTTATCTATTTCGTGTCGAAACTGTAAAAGTTTCCGATTTGTGTTCTTCAAAAGAAACACATAACCATACGCGATGCCACATCCGTAAAGGTCACGAAATATTCATATCCATATCTAGCCTAGCTAGACATGGGCCAATTTTATTCACTATGAAGTAGGGCTAACAGATCGGTGGCATTTACACTTTTACCAAGTAAATAGTGTTTTAGGCACTTTGCCCAAATAGACTAGATTCGTAGACTTTATTTGAATAGAATCAAATCGTCCTAGTACCCGCTCTTCAAAAGTGCGGATATACGATTCTTGTTTAGTAGTGTCCCTGACAACTATGCCACAATTAAGTTTCTTAACTGATCAAATCAATTTGAGCTATTTATTTGTCATGTTATATATTTGAGATATTATTTATATTCAAAATATAAATCATGTTATTCACATCTAATGTGTTTATCTCAATATCATCTTTATATAATGAAACACTTTAGTGTTCTAGAATATAAAGGTACACCCGCAGCGGGTTATACGCGATATAGAGATAATGTTTCTAGTCAAACTAGATACATTATAACAGTTTCCTAATTTACGTACTAACCCAAAGGTAGTTCCTAAATTCAGGTATCTACGGTTAAAACATCGACTTTCGTTCTGTTTCCAATTCGCAGATAAATCTCTATTGAAGTCAGTATCCTGTTCAAAACAGATTCTGAACATCAATATATTTTATGTACCACACTAAGTATTTAAAATCCAATTTCAATACTAGTTGTGAACATAATTATGACAATCATATTTGAAGTCAGAGCCTTGCTCGTCTTCTATTCTTCTTAGGATATGTCATTTATCTTCCCAGAAGATTATAATGATTTTGCCTTTGCCTGTTTCAACATTCCAGAAGCCTTTGGCCAAGCCTCGTGTTTCTGGAATATCGAATTAAGGTGCGCCTTGTGCTACAAGCTTAATATATTATTTTATCAAATAAAATAACCTATTATTTCCAGGACCATCCTGAAACTTTATTCCCAATTTGAAAATTAAACCATTTAAACACATTTTCCCCAGGATTATGTTTTAAATGTCAATCTTTCAATTATATCTTGATTCTAATAGTCCAATTATTTAATCAACGATTTGTGGTACTATTTATTATAATGATTATAATAGTCCAACTATATAATCAAATATAATTTAAATTAATTAACCTCAATTACATTGATTACTATAATCCAATTATAAAATCAACTGTAAACTGAAATTAATTAATTCAAATATATTGATTAATATAATCCAATTATATATAATCAAATATAATACAGTCCAACTGATTATTAAAACAACAATTTAAATATTAGTCCAACTAACATTTAATCTAACGACGAAATAATTTGAATGAGCGCGTATGGCGAGTAATTGAACGAGTATTGCAAATTCAATTCTTGCCTCCCACTATTTTTCGGCGAGCCTCTAACCCTCTGTCGAGTACTCGGGAAACCGTGTTTCCTAGTGGGCTAGGATCCCGTTAAATATCACACAATCTTGACTTTGGCCAACAAATTGTATGATAATTAACTAGGTAGATCTCGAAGATCAATTGGATCCCATCCAATTCCTAGATCCAGTAGGCGGATATCCAAATCCTAAACATATATCTTATATATGCCAATACATCCAATGTATTACCTAACCTTTTTCCTCTGAATCAACTAAGCCTTGGCTTTGGCACAACAAACCTAGTGATCCCAGTCAAGCGCGACCCATGGACCATGGAAAGCTTCGTAATCAATGTCGATGGACAAGAAGTGGTCTTGACATTGGCCAACAAACCACAACTTGGACAAGACACCGATATGGAAGAAAACTCTCGTGATTCAAACACATCTTCGACGGACAAAGGGCTTGACTTTGGCCAACAAGCTTTAAGCATCAAATCTCTCATTTTCTCTCTCCAAAGCTAGCACATGTATTTACTTCTACCCGTTACACTACACTTCTAAAGAAACCTCATTTACATTGAGGGGAATATGTGAGAAGAGAATACAAAGAGTATAGAGGTGATAAGGCTGGACACGCAGGTCCAATTAATAAATCAAATTTATTACAACAATTTCCAAAATTGCCCCACCCGACTAATATCCATCCGATATACATTATTCATGCATCGCAACCATGTATTCATACAAGCATGTTATCAATCAATCAATTTAATTAATCTGATAATTAGTGATCATCCAATGTTCAAACAACGATTTGATTTTTGCTCGAGTCAAACTCGTTTTGCGAATAAGTACTCAAAGTACGAATTCTTGAATTAAATTAAACTACATAATTAATCCAATTTAATACGCATTTATTCTAATTCACTATTTAATTCCAAATTAAATATTACACTTTTATTAATGAACCTTTACGACTTAAATTCCAAATTTAATCGCAACGGGTCTCAAAGCCCGATTAACATCTAATGTTTATTTAATTAAAGTCCAATGGGCTTTTAATTAATTTCTATAAGGCGTGGACTTTTGGTCAACTCGGGTCAAACCGAATAACCAAAATCCAATCCGGGAGTTACCCCATAAGCCCATAAATCAATTTTGGCCCATTAGGCCCAATTAAATAATTAAGGTCCATTAAGTCATAATTGGACTTTATGGATGCGGTTTTAGGCCCAATTGGATCCAACCAAATTTGCCTAAACTCAACTTTGTACAACAAAGCCCAAAAGCCCAATTACAACCTTTAAGGCCCATTTTCCAAAAATAAGCCCAATTAATTAACTTATAAAATTCTAAATTCCATAATTAATTAACCTAAGTGTAATACACAATTAACCACCACCCATTTAATATTTCTAAAACATCAATTAGCATACTTAATCATGCACTTTAACATTAAATAGTGTCCAACACAATTTATTAAAATCAAACCCAATTTACATGCTTTTGTTCTCGGCAATTAGGGGTTTTTCCAATCCGATTCGGTTTCAATCCAATTGAATCCACAATCATCATTTCCCAAATCAATTCAATTCATCCAATGAATTAAAATCAAAAAACACAATGAATTTCAAATTCAATTGAATTCGGCCAAGCCACTTTAATTTGGGAAAAATGTTCCAAATCAAAATTCAATCAAATTGAACTTCAAAACAACATTACCCAATTGTTTTAAGTCATCCAATGATCAAACAAACAAAATCACCAAGAAATTTAGGGTTCTTTAATTTCGGCCAACATAAGCAATTTGGGGAAATTTGTTCCAAACACAATTTCAACAAATTGATCCAATCAATCTTAAATAAACATACTTTAAGCATTCTCATTCATCCAATTTCACAAAATATGCTCAAAATCAAGTTTACCCAAATTTTTCACTTTATGCCAACATAAAAAATTGGGGAAATTTGTTCCAAACACAATTCAAAATTGATCCAATCAATCTTAAAAAACATACTTTAAGCATTCTCATTCATCCAATTTCACAAAATATGCTCAAAATCAAGTTTACCCAAATTTGTCACTTTATGCCAACATAAAAAATTGGGGAAATTTGTTCCAAACACAATTTCAACAAATTGATCCAATCAATCTTAAATTAAACATACTTTAAGCATTCTCATTCATCCAATTTCACAAAATATGCTCAAAATCAAGTTTACCCAAATTTGTCACTTTATGCCAACATAAAAAATTGGGGAAATTTGTTCCAAACATAATTTCTTCAAATTGATCCAATCAATCATTAATTCATCAACATTTAAGCATACTTAATCAATCAATTTAATCAAATCATGCTTCAATTGATTTTACCCAATTTGTCATGCCCAAAATTTAGGGAAAATTGAATCCAATCCAATTTCATGAAATTGATCATACACAACTTCAATTCAACCTCATTCAAGCATACTTCATCAAACAATTCAACCAAATCATGCCTAAATAGAGTTTACCCAATTTTAACCCTAACTTTTTCATGCTTGATAATAGCTCAAGATACCATTGATGAGTTCTAATATAGGTCCCAAGATCAACAAAATCAAGCACAAAAACGCATGAACACATCAAAGGAGTAAGGCGGAAACATAACTCACATTGAACGGTTTTGGATGCGAAGAACAAGATGCGTTTTTGCCTCCCTCAAAGTCACGGCAGCAGCTCTCCAAGGCAGTGGGCTGCTCGGTTTTGATGGTGGTGGTCTCCTCCATGATCGGCCATTGATGACTCCATGGAAGCTCAAAGCTTCAAGCTCCAAAAATGATTCCAAGCTCATAAATTCGTTTCCCTATCACCTATGTATAACCCAAGGTGTGTGCTAGCACCACATCTTCTTCTTTGCTTCTCTCAAATTCGGTCAAACCAGAATTTTTGGAGAAGAAATCGGCTTGAAGCCGTGAGGAAGAGAAGAAGAAAAGAGAGGGAGAAGAGAAAACGTAAAAGGGAGAGAGAGAGAGTTAAAGTGTAATTAGGTTTATATATTTTTAATTTCCAAAATTAATAATAATAACACCTTTTACCATTTTTCAAAAAACAAAAAGTCAAAAGTAAAACATCAATCAATGTTTTCACTTTTACCCATCACTTTTATCTATCACATCAAGTCACTTTAATAAAGTGACAACATGTCAAGTCACATCACATCACTCAAAGTGACAAGTGATTTGACAATTGATGCGACTAGCGATTTGACGCTTGATGCGACTTGCATGCCGCGCTCGAATTCGAAATGCGAATGCGCTCGCAATCACTCTCGGGCTCGGGTTCGCTAATTCCAAATTAACGAATTTTCCGTCGCGTCGTAATTAAATGATTACGCCTAGCGAATTCACTATTCACGTCGCTAATGAATTAATTCTAAATTAATTCGTTCGCCCGAATTAAAATCCAATTTAATTTCGCGTCGAAATCCAATTTCTAATAATATATCAAATATATTATTTTATCGATTAATTCCAAATTAATTGTTCTCTCTCTTTAATTAATATTTTATCCCAGATAAAATATCTCCGTGATTAATCCCAGATTAATTTTCTCTCTCTTCTAATTAATCCCAGATTAATTAAGTGCGAGTTATACGTCATCGGTGAATCTTCAGGAAGCGACCCATGAGATCTCCGGATATGTTGGCAGTAAATCGGGTATTCGGACTATCCGAACACGTAAGTACCTCGTACTACGTTTATACCGATTTACAAGACAAGGTTGGCTTCTAGCAAAGCGCCATGCCTACCCAATTCTCCAGAAATATTCTTACAGGAATATATAGATCTGTATCAAGCGTAGTATACCGTAGTATTGTGTATATCAGCCCAGTATCGGATAGTCACGTGCTAGGGCTGGGGCTGGATAAGTGTCTGCCACGTCCGAAGCACATGTCGGATGTCTGGTAACTAGTCTCTATAATCGGATATACATGACCTTGTCATAATATCCCGATGGCCGGCCAGCACTTAAGAGCACTAATACCGTATCCTGCGTGACATCATCTCCACTATGACTGGAGTGATACTTCCGTCTTGACATCACACCCAATACACTAAGACTCTCTGATAAACCCAGAAGTGGTGTACGCAGAACCGGTTAAAGCCCTGTACCACCAAGACCAAAGTCTATCGATTATCGTAAGTATTAGCGATGCAAGTCTCAGGTTAAGAATATACACACCTACCTTGATTTCGGCCTCCCATAGACACATAGTCATAATACCAATGGGATTCCGAGGGGTCTATCCAGAGCGAAGCTGTTTCCCGTACCATCGGTGAAACACAACCTCCTATCGCACTTGCATAAGTATCATATACTTATATATATAAGAACTATGTCGTTGTGCCCTCACAACGCGCACAAGTGCAATACTAGCCTATTCCGCATTATCGATGTCCTGTCTCGATAATACTACGACTAGGGATATTTAATGATTAATCCTTCGTGGACTGATACTGTCTCATATCATTCGCAATCCAGGAACTAATCATATGGACCTCTCTTCATTTATACATCTAAGGTGATCTAATCACAAATGATGAGAGTGCAATTTCCTTGTCACATAGTTAATTTGCTACAACAACACAATGATCTGTGCAAATAGTGACGCTATGGGTCATTTTGTCCAACACCAAGCCCATTAAGCCCAAATACAACTTTATAAGCCCAATTCAAAATTTAGCCCAATTAATTAAATTACAAAATTCCAAATTTCACAATTAAATTAATCTTCAGTGTATAGCCATAATTAATTAACCAAATTAACATTTCCAAAATACAATTTACATAATTAATTATGCTATTCATCATCAACATATGTCCAACATTATTGAATCAAAAATCAATTCATTTTCCATGCTTTTGGTCACGACAATTTAGGGTTTTTGTCCGATTTCGATTTCAATCAAATTAAATCCTAAATCAACATTTCACAATTCTTTCAAACTCATCCAATGATTCAAAAAACAAAATCACCATGACATTTAGGGCACTCTACTTTCGGCCAAGTCAAAATATTGGGGAAAATTTGATCCAATTCAATTTTCATCAAATTGATCACAAATAACTCTAAGTTATCATCATTCAAGCATACTCAAACAATCAATTTCATCCAAACATGCTCAAATCAATTTTACCCAATTTTACCCTAATTCATTTTCATGCTTAATCAAGGCTCTGATACCATTGTTGGGTTTCTACTATAGTCCCAAGATCATTCAAGCAATGAAAATCAATGTGAATACAATAAAGAAGTATGGCGGAATCATACTTACAATGATCTGATTTGCGATCTTTGAACACAAAACTTTTGCTCCTCCATGAAGCTCTCGGCCAAGCCCAAATTTGTGGTCCCTTGATTTTCGGTCAACCTCCATTTGAGTGCTCTAAGCTCCATGCTTTGTAAATGAGACTCCATGATCAAGGGTTTGTTTCCCTATCACCTTTGAATGACCATTTATGTGCCAGCATTGGAAAAATTTGCCACAAATCTTCCACATTTTCCCTTGGTGAGTTTCGGCCAAGCCAAAACATTT
The DNA here is from genome assembly GCA_019454045.1 of Zanthoxylum bungeanum. Taxonomy (NCBI): domain Eukaryota; kingdom Viridiplantae; phylum Streptophyta; class Magnoliopsida; order Sapindales; family Rutaceae; genus Zanthoxylum; species Zanthoxylum bungeanum. Next base: position 107,602 of record SKCR01012908.1, read on the forward strand.
GAGAGGGAGAGAGTTTTGGTTCTTGAGAGAGAGAGAAGAAAAGAATTATGTTGTGTATTTGATTTTCAAAAAATCAAATACCATTTACCATTTTCCAGAAATTGGTACAAGGCATTAAAGCCTTCTGTTGGTTTCTAGATTAGGTCCCAAGATCATGAAATCAAGTAATGAAACAAGTGAATACACATCAAAGGAGGTGCGGAATATACTCACATTGACCGGATCTTGCGACGCGAAGAACAAGCCACTTCTTTCTCCTTGTTGAAGCTCGGCAGTGGCCTCATTGAACTGCTGTGGTGCTCGGTTTTGGGCTGTGAAACTCCTCCAAGATTCGGCCATTGGAAACTCCATGGAAGCTCCAAGTTTCAAGCTTCAAAAACGGTTTCCAAGCTCAAGTGTTCGTTTCCCTATCACCTTAGGAAGACTCATGGTGTGTGCTAGCACTTGATTTTTGCAACAAAAATCGTTTCTTGCTTCTCTTTTAATTCGGTAAAACCAGAAACATTAGGAGAAGAAGAAGAAAGGCTCAAAGCCGTGTGAGAGAGTGGAGGGAAAAGAGACGACCGAATGTCAAGGTGAGTGGAGAGAGAAAAACAAAGAGTTTATATATTTATTTGATTTTCCAAAAATCAAATAACAAAAAACCATTTATCAAAAACTCAAAAAGCAAAAAGCAATTAATGCTTTTCAACAACCACATCAATCACTCAATCAAATTGTCACATCACTCAAACTGACATGTGATTTGACGCTTGATGTGATTTGCGATTTGATGCTCGATTTGACTTGCGTGCCGCACTCGAATTCAAAATGAGAATGCGCTCGCAAATAATCCCAGGCTTGGGTTCGCTAATTCCAAATTAAAGAAAATTTTCCACCGCGACGTAATTAAACTATTACGCCTAGCGAAATAACTATTCACATCGCTAAAGAATTAATTCCAAACTAATTCATTCGCCCGAATTAAAATCTAATTTCAATTCCGCGTCAGAATCCATTCTCGTATAATATATCGAATATATTATTTTATTGATTAATTCCAAATGAATCGTTCTCTCTCTTTAATTAATATTTTATCCCAGATAAAATATCTCCGCAATTAATCCCAGATTAATTTTCTCTCTCTTCTAATTAATCCCAGATTAATTAAAGTGCGAGTCATACATCATCGGTGAATCTTCGGGAAGCGACCCATGAGATCCCTAGATATGTTGGCAGTAAATACGGTCGTCGGACTATCCGAACACGTAAGTACCTCGTACTATGTTTGTACCGATTTACAAGACAAGGTTGGCTTCTAGCAAAGCGCCATGCCTACCCAATTCTCCAGAAATATCCTTATAGGAATATGTGATCTATATCAAGCGTAGTATACCGTAGTATTGCGTATTTCGATCCAGTATCAGATGATCACGTGCTAGGCCTGGGGCTGGAATTTTGTTTGCCCCGTACGAAGCACATATCGGATGTCTGGTAACTAGTCTCTATAATCGGATATACATGACCTTGTCATAATATCCCGATAGCTCGAGCATTTAAGAGAACAAGTTCCGTATCCTATGTGACCATCATCTCCATCTGACTGGAGTGATACTTCCGTCTTAACATCACACCCAACATACTACGATTCTCAAAATACCCAGCATTGGCATACACAGAACCAGTTAATGCCCTGGACGACCTCAACCAAAGTATATTGATTGTCGTAAGTATTAGTGGTGCAAGTCTCAGGTTAAGACCAAATACACCTACCCTGATTGCAGACTCCCATAGACACATAGTCATACTACCAATGGCATTCCGCGGGGGCCTATCCAGAACGAAGCTGTTTCCCGTACCATCGGTAAAACACAACCTCCTATTACACTTTCATGAGTATCCTATACCCAAATATATGAGAACTATGCCGTTGTGCCCTCACAAACACGCACAAGTGTAATACTAGTCTTTTACGTATTTATCGATGTCCAATCTCGATAATACTCCGACTAGGGATATTTAATGATTTATCCTACATGGACTGATACTGTCTCATATCATTCTCCGTCCAGGAACAAATCACAGGGACCTCTTATCATTTATACATCTAGGTGATCTAATCACAAATGATAAGAGTGCAATCTCCTTGGTCACATAGTTAATTTGTACAACAACACCGTGATCTGTACAAATAGTGACGCTATGGGTCATAATTGTCCAACAATCTCCCACTTGGCCTATAGCCAGTCACTCGAGTGCTTGACACCCGAACTATGTACGGTTGGCTCAAACTGTTGAGAAAATGCGATTTATTCGATCACCACATCGTCGCGATGTATAATCCAAACGAATCAGATGATTATCAAAATATTTATCTGGATCGTCGATGAGACCATTAATTCTTTAGCATGTGTTGACGCCTAGCTCAGCTACTAACAGAACTATATCTAATCTAATTAGATTTGTTATCGACCCAAATGGCTTCTATTGGTGCCTCAGTTGCAGCAATAACCCGCATTTGTTGTTTATTCGGTAACAGTATCTTGCTTGGAAGATTTCCAGCTCACTGTTCTGTTATACTATTGTATAGTACCTTTGTTACGACTTATAGTTGTTATTATGAAAGCCAATCTTTCACCGATTATTATTATGGGAATATCATTTCCAAGAAATGTTATATCATCATTACTCAGGACATTCACTGTCAGTGCGCTCCCACTAACCTCCTTATATACACAAGAATTATTTTCGTTTTGAATTAAATCATAAACTATTATGATTACATCAAAACGACAATTCCAAGAACCTAATGCTTGCTTCAATCCAAACATGGATCGAATAACCTGCAAACCTAGTTTGCTTATTATGGTTTGACAAAACCGTCAGGATGTTGTAAACATCCTCCGAAAGGTTTTCGTTAAGGAAAGCGGTTTTGGCATTCAGCTGCCACATTTCATAAATGAAACATGCAGCATCAGCAAGCATTGTCGAAATTGATTTGCCGTGGCAACGGGTAAAAGGTTTCGTCGCAATCAACACAATGTTGATAACTCTACCTTTTCTGTACAAGCCTAGCTTAGTACGATGGTATGTTGCCTTCCATGTATGTCTTCCTTGAAGACTTATTTAGTACCAATAGGCATAATGCATTGCGGTACGTCAACTAGTATCCAAACATAGTTGATATACATGGAATCCATATCGGACTTTATGGCATTTTGCCATAATTGGGAGTCGATACCTTGTATCACTTCCTTATACGTAGTCAGTTGGTATTCCTCAAAAGATTGACATCTTTATGAGGTGAGATCAGAAACCCATACCCCAGGTTGTTTTCTGATTCTCTCTGACTTACGTGGTTCTTGTGTATTCGAAGATTATTGGAATAGTTTCATCCTTGATGAACTATTTGTGTTCCATTTAATGATTCGACGTCTGGAATAGTATTGCTCTGATTTTCATCGAGTTTTACTATCCTCCCACTTACCACTGCATATCGGTATTCCTCTTAGGAAAACCGCATGGTGAGCAACAATCTAATTGTTCTCTCGTGAGTTGTATAAGTACAATACTTATGGTATCCCTAGGATAACCTACAATTGGCACTTATCCAATTTGGGTTTTAGTTTGGTATCATCCAAACAATGCCTAACATACCCAAATATTCAGGAATTAGAAACCTGGTTTCTTTCCTGTTCATATCTAATATGATATCTGTTAAACAAATATTTATGAAACCTTATTCAAAATAAGTTCTGCACTGTTTTGCGTATCCGTTGAAGGAAATGGTAGCTCAGAGCGACTCATGATTAGCCTTATCATGTCTAACACAATTTGGTTAATCATTTCGGACACACCGTCAAACTGACGTGTTCCGGAGGAGTCCTCATTGAAAGAATAATATACTCTTTCAAGTATACGAGAAACTCATTGCTTAAGTATTTTCATCATGGTCAAACCGTGATGGTTTAATACTTTAGCCGATCTGTTTGTCTATTTCGTGTTGAAATTGTGAAAGTTTCCGATTTGTGGTTCAAAAGAAACACATAACCATACGCGATGCCACATCCGTAAAGGTCATGAAATATTCATATCCACATCTAACCTAGCTAAACATGGGCCCACTTGCTTCACTATGAACTAGGGCTAACAGATCGGTGGCACTTGTACTTTTACCAAGTAAATAGTGTTTTAGGCACTTTGCCCAATAAACTAGATTCGTAGACTTTATTTGATTGGAATCAAATTAGTCCGAGTATCCACTCTTCAAAAGTGTGGATATACAATTCTTGTTTAAATTGTGTCCCAGACAACAATGCCACATTCAAGTTTCAACCTGATCAAATCAGTTTGAGCTATTTATTTGTCATATTATATATTTGAGATATATTTATATTCTAAATATAAATGTTGTTGTTCACATCTAATGTGTTTATCTCAATATCATTTTTATATAATAAAACACTTTAGTGTTCTAGAATATAAAGGTATATCCGCAACGGATTATACACTGATATAGAGATAACGTTTCTAGTCAAACTAGTTACATTATAACAGTTTCCTAATTTACGTACATACCCAAAGGGTAGTTCCTAAACTTAGGTATCTACGGTTAAAACAACGACTTTTGTCCCGTTTTCAATTCGCAGAGTAATCTCGTCCGAAGTCAGTATCCTGCTCATAGCAGATTCTGAACATCAGTACATATTTATGTATCACACTAAATATCTAAAATCCAATTTTAATACTAGTTGTGAACATAATGTTGACAAACATATTTGAAGTATGAGCCTTGCTCATCTTCAATTCCTTCTTGGGATATGTCCTTTTATCTTCCTAGAAGATTATAATGATTTTGCCTTTGCCCTTTTTCATATTCCAGAAGCCTTTGGCCAAGCCTCGGGTTTCTAGAATATCGAAGTAAGGTGCGCCTTGCGCTACTTGCATTATTGCAAAGTTTGACTTTGTCTCATTGAGAATAATCATTAATTCTCTAAGAATTATTTATTGCAATTTAGTATTTCAAAGATCTAAAATAGATCCATGAAAATCCTTCAATTTCATTATCATACTTTAAGGATCTAATCCTTAGTTCTGATTCAGAAATTAAGGAGTCTACTTGACAAGTAAAATGGATTAAGCACTAAAGTTATCATTACATGAATATTCCAAATATCATGTTCCACTTATTTGCTTAACTCATTGCTTAGGCTTAATATATTATTTTATCAAATAAAATAACTTAATATTTTCCATGACCATCTTGAAATTTAATTCCCAATTTGAAAATTAAACCATTTAAACACATTTTCCCCAGGATTATGTTTTAAATGTCAATCTTTCAATTTTATCTTGATTCTAATAGTCCAACTATTTAATCAACTATTTGTGGTACTTTGTATAATATTGATTATTATAGTCCAACTATACAATCAAATATAATTTAAATTAATTAACCTCAATTACATTGATTACTATAATCCAATTATAAAATCAACTGTAAATTGAAATTAATTAATTCAAATATATTGATTACTATAATCCAATTATATAATCAACTATAATACAGTCCAACTGTTTATTAAAACAACAATTTAAATATTAGTCCAACTAACATTTAATTTAACGACGAAATAATTTGTGATTGAGCGCGTATGGCGAGTAATTGAACGAGTATTGCAAATTCAATTCTTGCCTCCCACTATTTTTGCGAGCCTCTAACCCTCTGTCGAGTACTCGGGAACCGTGTTTCCTAGTGGGCTAGGATCCCGTTAAATATCACACAATCTTGACTTTGGCCAACAAATTATATGGTAATTAACTAGGTAGATCTCTAAGATCGATTGGATCCAATCCAATTCCTAGATCCGATAGAGGGATATCCAAGTCCGAAACATATATCTTATATATGCCAATACATCCAATGTATTACCTAACCTTTTTCCTCTGAATCAACTAAGCCTTGGCTTTGGCACAACAAACTTAGTGATCCCAGTCAAGCGTGACCCATTGACCATGGAAATCTTCGTAATCAATGTCGATGGACAAGAAGTGGTCTTGACTTTGGCCAACAAACCACAACTTGGACAAGACACCGATATGGAACAAAGCCTTCGTGATTCAAACACATATTCGACTGACAAAGGCCTTAACTTTGGCCAACAAACCAATGCCGTCTCGGATCTTGAGTGAGAATCACTCAATAGAAGGAAAGACGCTTAATATTGTTTGAGGATTTTTCGCGTGCACATTGGCAACTAATTTATTATCTTTGTTAAGGTTTCATCATCATACACCATTAAACATGCATTCTAAACACATAATAAAGCGCATATGAAACAAAATAATAATGATATGCGGATGGATACTTTACATTGATCCTAGATCAAATTTCTCATTTTCTCTTTCCAACTAGCACATGTATTTACCCGTTACACTACACTTCTAAAGAAACCTCATTTACATTGAGGGGAATAGGTGAGAAGAGAATACAAAGAGTATGGAGGTGATAAGGCTGGACACGCAGGTCCAATTAATAAATGAAATTTATTACAACAATTTCTAAAATTGCCCCACCCAACTAATATCCGTCTGATATATATTATTCATGCATCGCAACCATGTATTCACACAAGCATGTTATCAATCAATCTAATCCAATTAATTAATCTGATAATTAATGATCATCCAATGTTCAAACAACGATTTGATTTTGCTCGAGTCAAACTCGTTTTGTGAATTAGTACTCAAAGTATAAATTCTTGAATAAATTAAACTACAAAATTAAATCCAATTCAATTTGTATTTAATACTAATTCGCTATTTAATTCCAAATTAAATATTACACTTTATTAACGAACCTTTACGACTTAAATTCCAAATTCAATCGTTACGGGTCTCAAAGCCCGATTAACATCCAATGTTTATTTAATTAAAGTCCAATGGGCTTTTAATTAATTTCTTTAAGGCGTGGACTTTTGGTCAACTCGGGTCAAACCGATAACCAAAGTCCAATCCGAGATTTATCCCATAAGCCCAGAAATCAATCTTGGCCCATTAGGCCCAATTAAATAATCAAGGTCCATTAAGTCATAATTGGACTTTATGGATGCGGTTTTGGGCCTAATTGGATCCAACCAATTTTGCCTAAACCGATCGTTGTACAACAAAGCCCAAAAGCCCAATTACAACCTATAAGGCCCAAATCCAATTTTAAGCCCAATTAATTAACTTATAAAATTCCAAATTCCATATTAATTAACCTTAGTGTAATACACAATTAATTACCTAATTAACATTTCTAAAACATCAATTAGCCTAATTAATCATGCACTTCTACATCAAATAGTGTCCAACACAATTCAATCAAAATCAAACCCAATTTACATGCTTAAAGTCTCGGCAATTAGGGGTTTTTCTAATCCGATTTGGTTTCAATCCAATTGAATCCACAATCATCATTTCCCAAATCAATTCAACTCATCCAATGAATCAAACAACAAAAATCACCATGAATTTATTATCTATATTTTCGGCCAAGCCAACTTTTTAAGGGAAAATTGTTCCAATCAAATTCAATCCAATTGAACTTCAAAACAACATTACCCAATTATTTTAAGTCATCCAATGATCAAAAAACAAAAAATTACCAAGACATTAGGGCTTACAATTTCGGCCATGCCAAAAAATTTGGGGAAAATGGATCCATCCAATTTCTTGAAATTGATCATGCACAACTTCAATTAATCAACATACAATCATACTTAATCAATCAATTTAATCAAATCATGCTTCAATTGATTTTATCCAATTTCAAACCCTAACTTTTTCATGCTTGATCAAAGCTCAAGATACCATTGTTGGTTTCTAGATTAGGTCCCAAGATCATGAAATCAAGCAATGAAACAAGTGAATACACATCAAAGGAGGTGCGGAATATACTCACATTGACCGGATCTTGCGACGCGAAGAACAAGCCACTTCTTTCTCCTTGTTGAAGCTCGGCAGTGGCCTCCTTGAACTGCTGTGGTGCTCGGTTTTGGGCTGTGAAACTCCTCCAAGATTTGGCCAGTGGAGACTCCATGGAATATCCAAGCTTCAAGCTTCAAAAACGGTTTCCAAGCTCAAGTGTTCGTTTCCCTATCACCTTAGGAAGACTCATGGTGTGTGCTAGCACTTGATTTTTGCAACAAAAATCATTTCTTACTTCTCTTTTAATTCGGCAAAACCAGAAAAATTAGGAGAAGAAGAAGAACGGCTCAAAGCCGTGTGAGAGAGTGGAGGGAAAAGAGAAGACCGAATGTCAAGATGAGTGGAGAGAGAAAAAGAAATAGTTTATATATTTATTTGATTTTCCAAAAATCGAATAACAAAAAACCATTTATCAAAAAGTCAAAAAGCAAAAAGCAATTAATGCTTTTCAACAACCACATCAATCACTCAATCAAATTGTCACATCACTCAAACTGACATGTGATTTGATGATTGACGTGATTTGCGATTTGACGCTCGATTTGACTTGCGTGTCGCACTCGAATTCGAAATGCGAATGCGCTCGTTAATAATCCAGGGCTCCGGTTCGCTAATTCCAAATTAACAAATTTTCCATCGCGACGTAATTAAACGATTACGCCTGTCGAAATCACTATTCACGTCGCTAACGAATTAATTCTAAATTAATTCATTCGCCCGAATTAAAATCTAATTTCAATTCCTCGTCGAAATCCAATCTCGTATAATATATCGAATATATTATTTTATTGATTAATTCCAAATTAATCGTTCTCTCACTTTAATTAATATTTTATCCCAGAATAAAATATCTCCGCAAATAATCCCAGATTAATTTTCTCTCTCTTCTAATTAATCCCAGATTAATAAAAGTGCGAGTCATACATCATCGGTGAATCTTCGGGAAGCGACCCATGAGATCCCCAGATATGTTGGCAGTAAATACGGTCGTCGGACTATCCGAACACGTAAGTACCTCGTACTACGTTTGTACCGATTTACAAGACAAGGTTGGCTTCTAGCAAAGCGTCATGCCTACCCAATTCTCCAGAAATATCCTTATAGGAATATGTGATCTATATCAAGCGTAGTATACCGTAGTATTGCGTATTTCGATCCAGCATAAGATGATCACGTGCTAGGCCTGGGGCTGGAATTGTGTCTGCCCCGTACGAAGCACATATCAGATGTCTGGTAACTAGTCTCTATAATTGGATATATATGACCTTGTCATAATATCCCGATAGCTCGAGCATTTAAGAGAAAAAGTTCCTTATCCTATGTGACCATCATCTCCATATGACTGGAGTGATACTTCTGTCTTAACCTCACACCCAACATACTACGATTCTCAATATACCTAGCATTGGCGTACATGGAACATGTTAAAGCCCTGGACGACCTCAACCAAAGTATATTGATTGTCGTAAGTATTAGCGGTGCAAGTCTCAGGTTAAGACCAAATACACCTACCCTGATTGCATAATCTCATAGACACATAGTCATACTACCAATGGGATTTCGCGGGGGTCTATCTAGAGCGAAGCTGTTTCCCGTACCATCGGTAAAACACAACCTCCTATTACACTTGCATGAGTATTCTATACCCAAATATATGAGAACTTTTCCATTGTGCCCTCACAAACGCGCACAAGTGTGATACTAGTCTTTTACGTATTTATCGATGTCCAATCTCGATATTACTCCGACTAGGGATATTTAATGATTTATCTTACGTGGACTGATACTGTCTCATATCATTCTCCGTCCAGGAACAAATCACATGGACCTCCTATTATTTATACATCTAGGTGATCTAATCACAAATGATAAGAGTGCAATCTCATTGGTCACGTAGTTAATTTGTACAACAACACCGTGATCTGTACAAATAGTGACGCTATGGGTCATAATTGTCCAACACCTTCAACCACTCACATCACTCATGAATAGTGACTGGTTGTCAATCACTAAAAGATGACTTGACATCCATCACTAAAGTGACAGGTGATGTGATGCATGATGTGACTTGTGGGCTGCAATTGATTCGAAATGTGAGTGGGCCCGCAAACACTCTCGGGCTCGGGTTCGTTAATTCCAAATTAACAAATTTTTCATTGTGACGTAATTAAATCAAAATAAATAATTATGCCTAGCAAAATTACTATTCAAGTCGCTAGCGAATTAATTCTAAATTAACTCGTTCGCCCGAATTAAAATCTAATTTTAATTCCGCGTCGAAATCTAATTTCGTTTAATATATCGAATATATTATTTTATCGATTAATTCCAAATTAATCGTTCTCTCTCTTTAAATAATATTTTATCCCAGATAAAATATCTCTGTAATTAATCCTAGATTAATTTTCACTCTCTAATAATTAATCACAAATTAATTATGTGCGAGTCATACGTCATCGGTGAATCTTCGGGAAGCGACCCATGAGATCCCCGGATATGTTGGCAGTAAATCTGGTCGTCGGACTATCTGAACACGTATGTACCTAGTACTACGTTTTTACCGATTTACAAGACATGGTTGGCTTCTAGCAAAGCACCGTGCCTACCCAATTCTCCAGAAATATTCTTAAAGGAATATGTAATCTATATCAGGCGTAGTATACGTAGTATTGCGTATTGCGATCCAATATCGGATGTCACGTGCTAGGCCTGGGGCTGGAATTGTGTCTGCCCCGTACGAAGCACATATCGGATCTCTGGTAACTAGTCTCTATAATCGGATAATTATGACCTAGTCATATTATCCCGATAGCTGCAGCATATAAGAGCACAAGTTCCTTATCCTACGTGATCATCATCTCCAATATGACTGGAGTGATACTTCCATCTTGACATCACACCCAATACACTACGATTCTCAATATACCAAGAAGAGGCGTACATAGAACCAGTTTAAGCCCAGGACGACCAAAACCAAAGTATATTGATTGTCGCAAGTATTAGCAGTGTAAGTCTCAGGTTTAGACCAAATACACCTACCCTGATTCGGACTTTCATAGACACATAGTCATACTACCAATGGAATTCTGATGGGTCTATCCAGAGCGAAGCTGTTTCCGTACCATCGGTAAACACAACCTCATATTACACTTGCATAAGTATCCAATACTTAAATATATGAGAACTATGCCGTTATGCTCCCACAACGCGCACAAGTGCAATACTAGTCTATTCTGCATTATCGATGTCCAATCTCGATAATACTCCGACTAGGGATGTTTTAATGATTAAACCTTCATGGATTGATACTGTCTCATATCTTATCAATCTGGAACTAATCATATGGACTTTTATCATTTATATATCCCGGTAATCCAATTACAAATGATAAAAGAGTAATTTCCTTTGTCACATAGTTAATTTGTACAACAACACCATGTTCTGTACAAATAATGATGCTATGGGTCATAATTGTCCAACAATAGTGATAGTGGAGATGATGATCACGTAGGATACGGAACTGGTGCTCTTATATATTGCAGCTATCGGGATAATATGACTAGGTCATAGTTATCCGATTATAGAGACTAGTTACCAGAGATACGATATGTGCTTCGTACGGGGCAGACACAATTCCAGCACCAGGCCTAGCACGTGACATCCGATACTGGATCGCAATACGCAATACTATGTATACTACGCCTGATATAGATTACATATTCCTTTAAGAATATTTCTGGAGAATTGGGTAGGCACGGTGCTTTGCTAGAAGCCAACCATGTCTTGTAAATCGGTAAAAATGAAGTACTAGGTACGTACGTGTTCAGATAGTCTGATGACCGGATTTACTGCCAACATATCCGGGGATCTCATGGGTCGCTTCCCGAAGATTCACCGATGACGTATGAATCGCACATAATTAATCTGGGATTAATTATTAGATAGAGAAAATTAATCTAGGATTAATTACGGAGATATTTTATCTGGATAAAATAATATTTAAAGAGATAGAACGATTAATTTGGAATTAATCGATAAAATAATATATTCGATATATTAAACGAAATTAGATTTCGACGGGGAATTAAAATTAGATTTTAATTCGGGCGAACGAGTGAATTTAGAATTAATTTGCTAGCGATGTGAATAGTAATTTTGCTAGGCATAATTATTTAATTAAATTTGATTTAATTACGTCGCAACAGAAAATTCGTTAATTTGGAATTAGCGAACCCGAGCCCGAGAGTGTTTGCGGGCCCAATCGCATTTCGAATCAAGTGCGTCCCACAAGTCACATCATGCGTCACATCACCTGTCACCTTAGTGATGGATGTCAAGTCACCTTTTAGTGATTGACAACCAGTCACTATTCATGAGTGATGTGAGTGGTTAAAGGCTTTAATGCCTTGTACCAATTTTTGGAAAATGGTAAATGGTATTTGATTTTTTGAAAATCAAATACACAACACAATTCTTTTCTTCTCTCTCTCTCAAGAACCGAAACTCTCTCCCTCTCAAATGTTTTGGCTTGGCCGAAACTCACCAAGGGAAAATGTGGAAGATTTATGGCAAATTTTTCCAATGCTAGCACATAAAGGGTCATTCAAAGGTGATAGGGAAACAAACCATTGAGCATGGAATCTCATTTACAAAGCTTGGAGCTTGGAGCACTCAAATGGAGGTTGACCAAAAATCAAAGGAGCACAAATTTGGGCTTGGCCGAGAGCTTCATGGAGGAGCAAAAGTTTTATGTTCAACGCATCGTAAATCCGATCATTGTAAGTATGATTCCGCCATACTTCTTTATTGTATTCACAATGATTTTCATTACTTGAATGATCTTGGGACTATCGTAGAAACCCAACAGAATGGTTTGTGATGTGAAGTGAAGGCTGATTTATGAAGGGTAATGGCATGAAGTTAAGGCTGATTTGTGACGGGTTGTTGCAGTCGGTGAGGGCTATGCATTGAAGGTATGGGTTGCTATGAGGAAGGGGCGTTCTGAGTGTGTTTTTTGTAGGCTGTCAGTTGCCGAGAAAGGATTATGGATGAAGGCTATTTTAGTGTGTTTCTAACGGCAATGGAGGGTTCTTTTGTATTGCTTTGGGCGTGAATCAGCTAGGTTATTTTCTTTGTGTTTTCATAAGAATGAGCCAAGGGTTTCAAGGTTGGGTTTAGGCTTCTTTTTATAGGCAAGGGTTGGGGTTTAACTTATGTGAATAGGGAAAGAATACTGTGTAATTATGGGGATATTTAATTTGTGTGTTATAAGGAAATGATCTCTTCAATTTAGGAAGGTAATTTGATTTGATTTGATTTGATTTCTTTTAGTTTAGGAATGTGATTTAATTTAATTAGGAAGGTGATTGATGAGATTTTATTTGATATTATTTAGTTTCGGAATGTGATTTAATTGGATTAGGAATGTGATTTATATGATTTGATTTGATTCTTTTAATTCGGGAAGGTAATTTATTTGGATTTCAACATGTGTTTAATGTGTGGATTTATTATTTTAGGAAGCTTTGGGCGTGGGGTTTGGTCTATTTGGGCGTGAGTTTGGTTTGTTTTGGTTGGCTTGGTGTATGGTTTGGTGATGTATGGGCTTGGTGTGTGACTTGCGGGGGTTTTGGGCTAAGGATAAGTTTAAAACAGAGGCTTAACGAGCAAACCCGAAGCTAAGCAAACGAATTGAATCCAACAAGGTGTCAATTTCTGACTCTTCCCTTCCGACGTCTATTTCCCGCGACTTTCACAACTTAAAGAAGTAGTGTCTCCATGTGAGACTCATCATCTGGACTTATATGTAAAAATGCAGTGCCTACAGTCGCCCCCACTTTGATGGGACTTGTGCAGTGTGTGTCAGTGACAATCCTATCAAAGTTATGCAATGCATTTTTACTTACCTGGCTCGCCAGCTGCCACCTGACTTGCCTGTTGCTTCGAACTGAGTTGATGATGTGGTGAGGTGCTGCGACCCCTGAGGTTCATCCCTGCAAGATGCTGCGATCTCTAGGAATCACTACAGAACTGAACTGATGAGAGGTGGTCCATTTTCGAACTGTGCTCCATTTTTGGAGCGCCATTTTCGGCATGCTAAACCTCATTTTGAGGCGTCGTTGATGTGATGGTTGTCCATTTTTGAACTGTGCTATATTTTTGGAGCGCCATTTTTGGCATGCTAAACCTCATTTTGAGGCATCGCTGATGTGATGGTGGTCCATTTTTGAACTGTGCTCCATTTTTGGAGCGCCATTTTCGGCATGCTAAACCTCATTTTGATGCATCGCTGATGTGATGGTGGCCCATTTTTGAACTGTGCTCCATTTTTGGAGTGCTATTTTCGGCATGCTAAACCTCATTTTGAGGCATCGCTGATCTGATGGTGGTCTATTTTTGAACTGTGCTCCATTTTTGGAGCGCCATTTTCGGCATGCTAAACCTCATTTTGAGGCATCGCTGATGGTTGTCCATTTCTGGACCGTGCTCCATTTTCGGAGTGCCATTTTCGGCATTTGATGTGATAGTGGTCCATTTCCGAACCGTGCTTCATTTTTGGAGTGTCATTTTCGACGTCCGATGTGATAGTTGTCCATTTCCGGACTGTGCTCCATTTTCGGAGTGCCATTTTCGGCGTCTAATGTGATAGTTTTCCATTTCCGAACCGTGTTGTATGAGAAAATATAGACTGGTCGTCCCCAATCTCCATTCATCTTTCTATCCTTTGTTGTTTTCATTAGATCAAGGTAGATCTCCAGATGTGATGTTGCATATCAATATATTGTATTGCCTCTCACGAGATATGTTGGACAATTATGACCCATAGCGTCACTATTTGTACAGATCACGGTGTTGTTGTACAAATAACTATGTGACAAAGGAGATTGCACTCTTGTCATTTGTGATTAGATCACCTAGATATATAAATGATAGGAGGTCCATGTGATTTGTTCCTGGATGGAGAATGATATGAGACAATATCAGTCCACGAAGGATAAATCATTAAATATCCATAGTCAGAGTATTATCGAGATTGGACATCGATAAATACGTAAAAGACTAGTATTACACTTGTGCACGTTTGTGAGGGCACAACGACATAGTTCTAATATATTTGGGTATAGGATACTCATGCAAGTGTGATAGGAGGTTGTGTTTTACCGATGGTATGGGAAACAGCTTCGCTCTGGATAGACCCCTGCGGAATCCCATTGGTAGTATGACTTAACCTGAGACTTGCACCGCTAATACTTGTGTCTATGGGAGTCTGCAATCAGGGTAGTCTGCAATCAGGGTAGGTGTATTTGATCTTAACCTGAGACTTGCACCGCTAATACTTGCGACAATCAATATACTTTGGTTGAGGTCGTCCAGGGCTTTAACAGGTTCTGTGTACGCCAATGCTGGGTATATTGAGAATCGTAGTGTGTTGGGTGTGATTGTAAGACGGAAGTATCACTCCAGTCATATGAAGATGATGGTCACATAGGATACGGAACTCGTTCTCTTAAATGCTCGAGTTATCGGGATATTATGACTAGGTCATGTATATCCGATTATAGAGACTAGTTTCCAGACATCCGATATGTGCTTCGTTCGGGGCAGACACAATTCCAGCCCCAGGCCTAGCACTTGAACATCCGATATTGGATCGAAATACGCAATACTACGGTATACTACGCTTGATATAAATCACATACTCCTATAAGGATATTTCTGGAGAATTGGGTAGGCATGGCGTTTTGCTATAAGCCAACCTTGTCTTGTAAATCGGTATAAACGTAGTACGAGGTACTTACGTGTTCGGATAGTCCGAAGACCGTATTTACTGCCAACATATCCGGGGATCTCATGGGTCGCTTCCCGAAGATTCACCGATGATGTAGGACTCGCAATTAACTTAATCTAGATTAATTAGATGAGGGAGAAAATTAATCTGGGATTAATTATGGAGATATTTTATCTGGGATAAAATATTAATTAAAGAGAGAGAACGATTAATTTGGAATTAATCGACAAAATAATATATTTGATATATTTTATGAGATTGGATTTCGACGCGGAATTAAAATTAGATTTTAATTCGGGCGAACGAATTAATTTAGAATAATTCGTTAGCGATATGAATAATGATTTTGCTAGGCGTAATAATTTAATTACGACGCAACGAAAAATTTGTTAATTTGGAATTAGCGAACCCGAGCCCGGGATTATTTGCGAACGCATTCACATTTCGAATTCGAGTGCGGCACGTAAGTCAAAATTAGCGTCAAATCGTTAGTCACATCAAGCGTCAAATCAAATGTCATTTTGAGTGATGTGACAATTGATTGATTGATTTGAGTGATTGATGTGGTGGTGTTGAAAATGCATTAATGGGCTTTTGCTTTTGACTTTTTGGTAAAGGGAAATTGAAAAAATGGTAAATGGTTTTAATTAATTTTGGAAATTATAAAAACCTATTACATTTATTTTTCTTTTCTCTCTCTTAGTATACGGTTTCAAGGAAACCTAATTTGTCCCTCCTCTCTTTCCTTCTCCCTTTCACGGCTTTGAGCCATCTTCTTCCTCTTCCACTTTTCTAGTTCTGCCGAAAATAAAGAGAAGCTTGTGAGAGTGTTTTGTGGAAAAACAAAGGTGCTAGCACACACTTGGGTCAATACAAAGGTGATAGGGTAGTGTTCTTGTGAGCTTGGAAACCGATTTTGAAGCTTGAAGCTTGGAGCTTCAATGGAGGTCTCTCATGGCCGCATCTTGGAGGAGCCAAACCAGCCCATACCGTGCAGTCCACGACCAAGAGCAGCCACTGCCGAGCTTGACAGAGGAGGCAGTTCTTTTTTTGTCTTCGGAGCATCCAACCGATCAGTGTGAGTTTTTTTCCGCACCTCCTTTGGTTGTATTAATGCATTTTTCATACTTGATTTGATGATCTTGGGACCTAATTAAGAAACAAACAATGGTTGATTTGATGATCTTGAGACCTAATTAAGAAACAAACAATGTATTAATGCATTTTTCATACTTGATTTGATGATCTTGGGACCTAATTAAGAAACAAACAATGGTATCTTGAGCTTGATCAAGCATGAAAATTTTAGGGTTTTTGAATTGGGTAAAATCACTTGAAGCATGATTTTGTTAAATTGATTGATTAAGTATGCTTGTATGTTGATTATTGAAGTTGTGCATGATCAATTTCATGAAATTGGATTGGATCCATTTTTCCCCAAATTTTTGGGCATGGCCGAAAATTGTAAGCCCTAATGTCTTGGTAATTTTTTGTTGTTTGATCATTGGATGACTTAAAACAATTGGGTAATGTTGATTTGAAGTTGAATTGGATTGAATTTTGATTTGGAACAATTTTCCCTTTAAAAGTAGGCTTGGCCGAATTCTTTGAATTTTTGAAATTCATTGTGTTTTTTGATTTTAATTCATTGGATGAGTTGAATTGATTTGGGAAATGATGATTGTGGATTCAATTGGATTGAAACCGAATCGGATTGGAAAAACCCCTAATTGCCGAGACTTTAAGCATGTAAATTGGGTTTGATTTTGATTGAATTATGTTGGACACTATTTGATGTAGAAGTGCATGATTAATTAGGCTAATTGATGTTTTAGAAATGTTAATTGGGTAATTAATTGTGTATTACACTTAGGTTAATTAATTATGGAAATTGGAATTTTATAATTTAATTAATTGGGCTTAAAATTGGATTTGGGCCTTATAGGTTGTAATTGGGCTTTTGGGCTTTGTTGTACAAAGTTAGGTTTAAGCCAATTTGGTTGGATCCAATTGGGCCCAAAACCACATCCATAAAGTCCAATTATGACTTAATGGACCTTGATTATTTAATTGGGCCTAATGGGCCAAGATTGATTTCTGGGCTTATGGGGTAAATCCCGGATTGGACTTTGGTTATCGGTTTGACCCGAGTTGACCAAAAGTCCACGCCTAAAGAAATTAATTAAAAGCCCATTGGACTTTAATTAAATAAACATTGGATGTTAATCGGGCTTTGAGAGCCGTTACGATTGAATTTGGAATTTAAGTCATAAAAGTTCGTTAATAAAGTGTAATATTTATTTTGGAATTAAATAGTGAATTAGTATTAAATACAAATGAATGGATTTAATTATGTAGTTTAATTTAATTCAAGAATTCGTACTTTGAGTACTTATTCAAAAAACGAGTTTGACACGAGCAAAATCAAATCGTTATTTGAACATTAGATGATCAATAATTATCAGATTAATTAATTGGATTAGATTGATTGATAACATGCTTGTGTGAATACATGGTTGCGATGCATGAATAATGTATATCGGATGGATATTAGTCGAGTGGGATAATTTTGGAAATTGTAATAAATTTGATTTATTAATTGGACCTGCGTGTCCAGTGTCACCTCCATACTCTTTGTATTCTCTTCTCACCTATTCCTCTCAATGTAAATTAGGTTTCTTTAGAAGTGTAGTGTAATGGGTAGAAGTAAATACATGTGCTAGCGGGAAAGAGAAAATGAGAGATTTGATCTAGGATCAATGTAAAGTATCCATTCGCATATCATTATTATTTTATTTCATATGCGCTTTATTATGTATTTAGAATGCATGTTTAAGGGTGTATGATGATGAGACCTTAACAAAGATAATAAATTGGTTGCCAATTGCACGCGAAAAACCATCGCTCAATATTAAGCGTCTTTCCTTCCATTGAGTGATTCTCACTCAAGATCCGAGACGGCATTGGTTTGTTGGCCAAAGTCAAGGCCTTTTTCTGTCGAAGACGTGTTTGAATCACGAAGGCTTGTTACATATTGTGGTCTTGTCCAAGTTGTGGTTTTTTGGCCAAAGTCAAGACCACTTCTTGTCCATCGACATTGATTACGAAGCTTTCCATGGTCAATGGGTCGCGCTTGACTGGGATCACTAAGTTTGTTGTGCCAAAGCCAAGGTTTAGTTGATTCAGAGGAAAAAGGTTAGGTAATACATTGGATGTATTGGCATATATAAGATATATGTTTCGGACTTGGATGTCCTCCTACCGGATCTAGGAATTAGATTGGATCCAATCGATCTTAGAGATCTACCTAGTTAATTAACATACAATTTGTTGGCCAAAGTCAAGATTGTGTGATATTTAACGGGATCCTAGCCCACTAGGAAACACGGTTTCCCGAGTACTCGACAGAGGGTTAGAGGCTCGCCGAAAAATAGTTGGAGGCAAGAATTGAATTTGCAATACTCGTTCAATTACTCGCCATACGCGCTCAATCACAAATTATTTCGTCGTTAGATTAAATGTTAGTTGGACTAATATTTAAATTGTTGATTTAATTAATAGATGGACTGTATTATAATTGATTATATAATTGGATTATATTAATCAATATATTTGAATTAATTAATTTCAATTTACAGTTGATTTTATAATTGGATTATAGTAATCAATGTAATTGAGGTTAATTAATTTAAATTATATTTGATTGTATAGTTGGACTATAATAATCAATATAATACAAAGTACCACAAATCGTTGATTAAATAGTTGGACTATTAGAATCAAGATAAAATTGAAAGATTGACATTTAAAACATAATCCTCGGGAAAATGTGTTTAAATGGTTTAATTTTCAAATTGGGAATAATTTCAGGATGGTCCTGGAAAATAATAAGTTATTTTATTTGATAAAATAATATATTATGCCTAAGCCCGGAGTTAAGCAAATAGTAGAGCATAATCTTTGGAAATTTATGTGATGATAACTTTAGTGCTTAATCATTATACTTGTCAAGTAGACTCCTTAATTTCTGAATCAGAATAAGGATTAGATCCTTAAAGTATGATAATGAAATTGAAGGATTTTCATGGATCTATTTTAGATCTTTGAAATACTAAATTGCAATAAATAATTCTTGGAGAATTAATGATTATTCTCAAGGAGACAAAGTCAAACTTTGCAATTAGGCAAGTAGCGCAAGACGCATTTACTTTGATATTCTAAAAACCCAAGGCTTGGCCAAAGGCTTCTGGAATATGAAAATGGCAAAGGCAAAATCATTATAATCTTCTAGGAAGATAAAAGGACATATCCCAAAAGGAATTGAAGACGAGCAAGGCTCTGACTTCAAATATGATTGTCATAATTATGTTCACAGCTAGTATTAAAATTAGATTAAATACTTAGTGTGATACATAATATATATAAATATAATTGATGTTCAGAATCTGTTTTGAACAGGATACTGACATCAATTGAGATTTATCTACGAATTGGAAACGGGAGGAAAGTCGTTGTTTTAACCGTAGATACCTAATTTTAGGAACTACCCAATGGTATGTACTTAAATTAGGAAACTGTTATAATGTAACTAGTTTGACTAGATACATTATCTTTATATCAGTGTTTGACCCGTTGCGGGTGAACCTTTATATTCTAGAACACTAAAGTGTTTTATTTTATAAAGATGATATTAAGATAAACACATTAGATGTGAATAACAGAATTTATATTTTGAATATAAATAATATCTCAAATATATAACATGACAAATAAATAGCTCAAACTGATTTGATCAGTAAGAAACTAATTGTGGCATTGTCTGTGGGACACAATCAAACAAGACTCGTATCTCCACACTTTCGAAGAGTGGGTCTATGACTAATTTGATTCTATTCCAAATGAAGTCTACGAATCTAGTTTATTGGGCAAAGTGTCTAAAACACTATTTACTTGGTAAAAGTGCCAGTGCCACCGATCTGTTAACCCTAGTTCATAGTGATGTAAGTGGATCCATGTCTAGCTAGGCTAGATGTGGATATGAATATTTCGTGACCTATACGGATGTGGCATCGCGTGTGTGGTTACATGTTTCTTTTGAAACACAAATCGGAACTTTTAAAGTTTCGACACGAAATAGACAAACAGATCGGCTAAAGTATTAAACCATCACGGTTTGACCATGATGAAATACTTAAGCAATAAGTTTCTCATATACTTGAAAGAGTATATATTCTTTCAATGAGGACTCCTCCGGAACACGTCAGTTTGCGGTGTGTCCGAAATGATTAACCGATTTGTTAGACGTGATAAGGTTAATCACGAGTCGCTCTGAGCTACCATTCCTTCAACGGATACGATAAACAGTGCAAAAACTTATTTAGAATAAGGTTCCATAAAAATCTGTTTGACAGATAACATATTAGATATGAACGGGAAAGAAACCGGTTTCTCATTCCTGAATAATTTGGGAATGCTAGGCATATGTTTGGTTGATACCAAACTAAAACCCAAATTGGATCAGTGCCAAATGTAGGTTATCCTAGGGATACCATAAGTATTGTACTTATAAACCTCACAAGAGAACAATTAGATTGTTGCTCGCCATGCAGTTTTCCTAAGAGGAATACCGATATGCAGTGGTAAGTGGGAGGATAGTAAAACTCGATGAAAATCAGGGTAATACTATTCAAGGCACCGAGTCTTAATGGAACACAAATAGTTCATCAATGATGAAACTATTCCAATAATCTTCGAATACATAAGAACCACGTATGTCGGAAAGAATCAGAAAACAACCTGGGGTATGGGTTTCTGATCTCACCTCATAAAGATGTCAATCTTTTGAGGAATACCAACTGACTACGTATGAGGAAGTGATACATGGTATTGACTCCCTATTATGGCAAAGTGCCATAAAGTCCGATATGGATTCCATGTATATCAACTATGTTTGGATACTAGTTGACGTACCACAAGGCATTATGCCTATTGGTACTAAATAAGTCTTCAAGGAAGACATACATAGATGGCAACATACCATCGTACTAAGTTAGTCTTGTAGCCAAAAGGTAGAGTTATCAACATTGTGTTGATTGTGACGAAACCTTTTACCTGTTGCCATGGTAAATCCATTTCGACAATGCTTGCTGATGCTGCATGTTTCATTTATGAAATGTGGCAGCTGAATGCCAAAACCGCTATCCTTAACGGAAACCTTTTGGAGAATGTTTACAACATCCTGTCGATTTTGTCGAACCATAACAAGCAAACTAGGTTTGCAGGTTATTCGATCCATGTTTGGATTGAAGCAAGCATTAGGTTCTTGGAATTGTCGTTTTGATGTAATCATAATAGTTTATGATTTAATTCAAAACGAAAATAATTCTTGTGTATATAAGGAGGTTAGTGGGAGCGGACTGACAGTGAATGTCATGAGTAATGATGATTTATCATTTCTTGGAAATGATATTCCCATAATAATAATCGGTAAAAGCTTGGCTTTTATGATAACGACTATAAGTCGTGACAACGGTACTATAAAGATAGTATAACGGAACAGTGAGCTGGAAATCTTCCAAGCAAGATACTGTTACCAAATAAACTACAAATGCGGGTTAATTGCAGCAGCTGAGGCAGCAATAGAAGCCATCTGGTTCAATAACAAATCTAATTAGATTAGATATAGTTCTGTTAGCAGCTGAGCTAGGCGTCAGCACAGGCTAAAGAATTAATGGTCTCATCAACGATCCAGATACATACTTCGATATTCATCTTATTTGTTCGGATCATACATCGTGGAGATGTGGTTATCGAATAAATCGCACCAAGATGATATTCATGCAAATCCGCTGACGAAACATTTTCTCAGCAGTTTGAGCCAACCGTACATAGTTCGGGTGTTAAATACTCGAGTGACTGGATATAGGCCAAGTGGGAGATTGTTGGACAATTATGACCCATAGCGTCACTATTTGTACAGATCACGGTGTTTTTGTACAAATTAACTATTTGAAAAATGAGATTGCACTATTGTCATTTGTGATTAGATCACCTAGATATATAAATGATAGGAGGTCCCTGTGATTTGTTCCTAGACGGAGAATGATATGAGACAGTATCAGTCCACGAAGGATAAATCATTAAATATCTATAGTCAGAGTATTATCGAGATTGGACATCGATAAATACGTAAAAGACTAGTATAACACTTGTGCGCGTTGTGAGGGCACAACGACATAGTTCTCATATATTTGGGTATAGGATACTCATGCAAGTGTGATAGGAGGTTGTGTTTTACGGATGGTATGGGAAACAGCTGCGCTCTAGATAGACCCATGCGGAATCCCATTGGTAGTATGACTATGTGTCTATGGGAGTCTGCAATCAGGGTAGGTGTATTTGGTCTTAACTTGAGACTTACACCGCTAATACTTGCGACAATCAATATACTTTGGTTAAGGTCGTCCAGGGCTTTAACAGGTTCTTTGTACGCCAATGCTGGGTATATTGAGAATCGTAGTTTGTTGTGTGTGATGTTAAGACGGAAGTATCACTCCAGTCATATGGAGATGATGGTCACATAGGATACGAAACTCGTTCTATTAAATGATCGAGCTATCGGGACATTATGACTAGGTCATGTATATCCGATTATATAGACTAGTTGCCAGACATCCGATATGTGCTTCGTACGGGGCAGACATAATTCCAGCCCCAGGCCTAGCACGTGAACATCCGATACTGGATCGAAATACACAATACTACGGTATACTACGCTTGATATAGATCACATATTCCTATAAGGATATTTCTGGAGAATTGGGTAGGCATGGCGCTTTGCTAGAAGCCAACCTTGTCTTGTAAATTGGTATAAAAGTAGTACGAGGTACTTACGTGTTTGGATAGTCCGACGACCGTATTTACTACCAACATATCCGGGGATCTCATAGGTCGCTTCCCGAAGATTCACCGATGATGTATGACTTGCACATTATTAAACTGGCATTAATTAGATGAGAGAGAAAATTAATCTGGGATTAATTATGGAGATATTTTATCTGGGATAAAATATTAATTAAAGAGAGAGAACGATTAATTTGGAATTAATCGACAAAATAATATATTTGATATATTATATGAGATTGGATTTCGACGCGGAATTATAATTAGATTTTAATTTGGGCGAACGAATTAATTTAGAATTAATTCGTTAGCGACGTGAATAGTGATTTCGCTAGGCGTAATCATTTATTTACGATGCAACGGAAAATTCATTAATTTGGAATTAGCGAACCCGAGCCCAGGATTATTTGCGAGCGCATTCGCATTTCGAATTTGAGTGCGCCACGCAAGTCAAATCAAGCGCCAAATCGCTAGTCACATCAAACGTTAAATCACATGTCACTTTGAGTGATGTGACAATTTGATTGATTGATATGAGTGATTGATGTGGTGGTTGAAAAGGAATTAATGGGCTTTTGCTTTTTGACTTTTTGGTAAAGGGAAATTGAAAAAGTGGTAAATGGTTTTAATTAATTTTGGAAATTATAAAAACCTATTACATTTCTTTTTCTTTTCTCTCTCTTAGTATATGGTTTCAAGGAAACCTAATTTTTCCCTCCTCTCTTTCCTTCTCCCTTTCACGGCTTTGAGCCATCTTCTTCCTCTTCCATTTTTCTGGTTCTGCCGAAAATAAAAAGAAGCTTGTGAGAGTGTTTTATGGCAAAACAAAGGTGCTAGCACACACTTGGGTCAATACAAAGGTGATAGGGCAGTGTTCTTGTGAGCTTGGAAACCGATTTTGATGCTTGAAGCTTGGAGCTTCAATGGAGGTATCCCATGGCCGCATCTTGGAGGAGCCTAACCAGCCCATGCCGTACAGTCCACTACCAAGAGCAGCCACTGCCGAGCTTGACAGAGGAGGCAGTTCGTTTTTTGTCTTCGGAGCATCCAACCGATCAATGTGAGTTTTTTCCGCACCTCCTCTGGTTGTATTTATGCGTTTTTCATACTTTATTTGATGATCTTGGGACCTAATTAAGAAACCAACAAGATAATCCTGATAGTTAAACATATTTTTGTCCTCAACGGATGCTTCATGTCGAAACCAGAGAACCTTCAAAATACTTAATACACTCAAATCCGCTCGTCTGAATGAGTGATCTGAACGAGACTCCTAGTGTGTGTGTGCCAAGGCTCTTTTGCAGCTTAATCCTTAAGTAAGCCAACTCGATGATTTTGTCTCGGAGAATTGGATCAGTGGGTCTAACCAACTGAGATGTCTTGATCATACTCTGTGATCACTTTCTCGTACTCAACATGATATGGTTTCCTTCTTTTTTCCTTTTGTCTCTTTCTTTTCTTTCTTTTCATTTTGAACTTTCTTTTTCTCTCTCTTTTTTTTTCTCTTTTCTTTCTTTTTCTTTTTTTGACACACCTACCCTTTAAGGTAGCATTTCTCCTCATGGTGATCCTAATACTCGTCCATGGGTAGCTTCACGCTTATCGGTTATATGTGGTCTATTTTTTCCTTTTCTTTTCAGAGACTTTTTCTTTGTTCCAACCATATCATGTATCTTAGCATACGTAAACCAGGATGGACATCTAGGCAAATGGTCATTCACTGCTCCGCCATCTCTTCGACTAGTCATCTCACCGACCACTCAGGCTTCTACTACTAAAATCCCATAATCAAGTGCTCGTGAGTCCAGCCGAGATCAACCACTCAGAATACCGGATGAAAGCACATCTCGCACTTATCGTTTCTAAGGTTTCTCC
This sequence comes from Zanthoxylum bungeanum, assembly GCA_019454045.1. NCBI lineage: Eukaryota > Viridiplantae > Streptophyta > Magnoliopsida > Sapindales > Rutaceae > Zanthoxylum > Zanthoxylum bungeanum. Next base: position 133,118 of record SKCR01012908.1, read on the forward strand.
CTACAGCAAACAATGTCATCACCGGACATATGCCTAACCATCAAATACTTCTCTCTCTCTTTTTTTTTTCACTTCACTGGAATTCTTCAACCTCTAATAATGTGGGCTTCACCCCCTGGGATTCATTCTCGAAAACTGCTGGTAGCGCAGGCCTCATCCCTGAGGGTTCATTCCCAAAACTGATGATTATGTGTGGGCCTCAACCCTGGGGATCCATTTCTGAAAACTGTTGATACTGTTTTGTTGCTCTCAGCTTGCTTGTATTTTGCCGCTTTTCTTTCTTTTCTTCGAGACCTGTGAACACAAACAAAACAACAGAATAAAAATACGTGCATGCGATGTGTATGTATGCATGTGTGGAGGTACTCTCTGTTCCTGATGGGTTAGACCCTCATTGTGCTCCTTGGAACCATGTGCCTACACATGTCTCTGATCGCCCCAAGGTATGCTTATAGTTTCCTCCTACCGGTTCTCTTCTGGTGATTGTGCAGTTCTCTTTTGTCTGAAACCTGCAAACACAGAACAAACATAAAAATTGCAAGTACATTACGTGTATGCATGCATGCATGGATGAATTTCTTATCCATTGGGTTAGGTCTTCTGCCAGTTCTCCTAGTAAATGCTCTGTCTCTTCTTCCTTAGGCGAAATATTACTTCAGTCTGTCCACGTTGATTGGCTCGGCGAACTCCTTCCCTTCTAAGTCTGACAGTCTCACTGCCCCGTTTCCTATTACCTTCTTGACTACGTATGGCCCTTCCCAGTTAGGTCTGAACATTCCTCTCGGGTCCATCGTTAACGGCTTTGACTGCTTAAATACCAGATCCCCCTATCTGATCTTAGTATGACGCACCTTTTGTTGAATGCCCGGGCTAATCTCTTCTGGTATAACTGCATATGGTGTAAAGACTTCATTTTCTTCTTATCGAGCAATACCAACTTATCAAATCTCTGCGAGGCCCATTCTTGTTCAGGTAACTCTGCTTCTGCTAATACCCTCATGGAATGTATCTCAACTTCCACCGGCAGTATTATTTCCATGTCTTTCGAGCTTCTTCTTTTCTTACACACTTCATCTAAATGTCATTCGCTTGTCTATTGTAAAGTTCTCCCTTCAAACTCACATATGGAGAAGCCACTTCTGAATGGCTATCATGTCTTTTCTGCTTGCTTCTTTTTGGAATTCCCTGTGTTCTAAGTATCGCTGAATATCATAGTACCAGGGTTGAATGCTTTTGTCAAATATACTCACGTCGTGCAGATTGAAAGGAATGGACTCAGGCAGGTAAGTAAAATAAACGTATTTATTATTATTAAAGAAAATATTCGAACAAGTAGACGAAGTCAATGTCCTTATTATTAATAAATGCTGGATTGCAATCAAATAAATCAGGGAAATAAACGTCTGCGGTATTGCCTTCTTCCGGAGCCTATGGTTCTTCACAGCTGTTATCCCCTATCCCAATGCAAGACGCCTGATGGTTGAGAGTCTGGAGGACAAAAGTTTCGGGTAGGCCGGAGTTGATCATGTAGCTGGGTGGTGGAACAGAGTGGTAGTTAGGTAGAGGGTTTCTGTATGTGTTGGGTTGTTCTTTTTCTAGATCGGGTATTTTATGGGCGTCAATGAGGTTTTGGATCTCATGCCTAAGGCGGGTGCAGTTGTCAGTTTTGTGGCCTCTCCTCTGATGATAGTGACAATATTGGCTTACGTCAAGGTTGGGTGGTATAGGGTCTGGAAGTGGTTTATGCTCTAAAGGTTCTAGGAGTCCTTGCGTCTTTAACTTTTCAAACACTTTTGACAAAGGTCTACTAAGATTGGAGAATCGCATGTTTCTTACGGTAGCGATCTCAACATTAGCGGGCTTGGTCTCAGAAGGCCCCCCAAAAGTTCTTCTATTCTGGCCATAGAACTTCCTATTTTCAGCTTCATCCTCCTCAATGTCCATAACGGTTTCCCTCAACTTTCGGAAGTCACCAATCATAGAGGTCATCATCCTCAATTTTCCATAAATAGAGGGCTTAGTACCCTTGATGATCATCTTGATCTGATCCTTCTCCGAGGGTCGAGTTTGCATCTTCAGAAGCTGGCTTCTCCAGCGATCCACATAATCCTCGAAGCTCTCCTCCGGCTTCTGTTTGGTATTCTCCAAGTCGGGAAGCGACAAGTCGATCTCCAAATCTGTGACATACTATTTCAGAAAAGTGTCCGCTAGTACCCTCCAATCATCCTTGACCTTCCACTCCAGGCCATGATATCATACCACGGGTGCCCCTTCAAGCGACATCCCGAACATCTTCTGAACCTGAAGCTTCAACAGGCCCACTGAGCTCATCACAGAAACATACTGCCGGAGATGGACCCTCGGATCCCCATTCCCGTTGAACTTGGCTATATCAGGCATTTTGAACTGAGCCGACAACTGTTCCTCAAACGTCATTGCCTCATAGTCCAGCAAATCTTCATGCTTACCACTCATCTTACGGGTAACTGATTCAACCTGATCTCGGAGTTTATACAATTAAGCCTGAGACCCGGCTACCCTTCCCGCGGCATACTCAGCCATGTCATCATTAAAGACAGAGATATCATCACTCAATCTGTTCGGAGGGTCCTCACGCCTCTCATTCTCAGAGCCTCCCCCAGCATGGGGCATAGCCATATTGGCCATAGCGGCGGTCAGAGCTTGCAATTGTTCGGTAACCTTGGTGAGACTGGTTTCCAATTGATCCAGGCGGTATCCCTCGTTGACTGACTCGCTCATGTTGGCTGACGGTCTTTTGACGGGTCTCTTCCTTTTTTCCTAACCCAACGGGTATCTATGATGGCTTTTAGACACAAGGGTTAACATGATGCGTGTATGCATGAGGTGCATGAGATGCGTGCGATGTATGGAAAATATAAGTCGGCCCATTGTCATTTTAAAGCATTCAATCATACTATTGCGAGGTGCCAACTTGTCCCAGTTGAAAAGGCCTAACACGTTTACACTTTTGCGATAACATGGCTAAACAACTTCAAATGATAAAAAGCCTAAACATAAAGTGGCCAATCGGCATTTTACAAGCTTTTGGCCCAATTGCCATAAAGCATGAACTCGTCCCAGATTAAATGGCCCAACAAGACCATACCTCATGATAAAAAATCCAACTGAATCCAAATGACGATGGTCCTAAATGCAAGCATAAAGGAATAGTTTCTATTGGTCCTACTACTACAGTTAATATACGGGTCTACAAGGGTATAGACAAAGGCTCTTGTCGATGAAGGATTGCCCACAACTAGGACTCCCCACTCAAGGGTTCGAGCGACCAAGTGAGCGCACATTTTTTATACCTTAAGGTACGTGCCAACGAGTTATGGTGCGTGACTAACTGTCAAATGGATTTCCTATTGTAGATTCCCCAGAGGGAGGGTTGAGCGAACTATCTTAAATACCCAAGCCTCTTAAGCTCTTATCGCCTTGGTGACAGGAATAAACAACAAGTCCTCCAAATTAGTCTGTCACAATGAGCTGCATGTAATGATTATTTAGGTGCCTTCACAGATTTTCCTTATAGAAAGGTAGTGAATGAAGGAAGACATTAAACCATTACCAAGCTCTAATAATGCCTTTGATTAAACTCATTCAACCCACGGTAGACACGGTTAACTAAAGCACAAATCACAATCATTACAAGACATTATTTTGTGGCTGATTCTCTATCCCTAGTGGAGTTGCCAGACTGTAGGACACAGAAATCGGCGACGTTGTTCCAGGCTCGCGGCCTGGTCGGGAGTACGGAGTAGCCCATGGGGGAACTAAACCGGAGAAATATCATGGAGTCACCACCCAGTGTGAACTGGGAAAATGATTTAAGGCCGCACTCACCCCTCACAAGGGAATACCCCAAACCGTTGGGTTCAGAATAGTCATTTACTTATGCCACTTGTAATGAACGGTATTTATGTAATAATATAACCGAGTCTACGCAACAACAACCTACATCTAAGTTTGTATATAACCTATATCTAAGTTTGCATGCAACCTACATCTAAGTTTGCATGTATAAAAGTAAGTCGAAATAACGGCAAGCACGCAATCTCACGAACATATTGAATTATTAAAGCGAAAAATAAATAACAACCTAAACATAAACATAAATTAAATTCCTAATGCGAAAGAAATAACTAATCATGCTTGGAAATTACCAACTAAATCATGCATAAAAATAAATGCAGGTTTCTTTTTGTATTGCTTTGGGCGTGAATCAGCTAGGTTATTTTCTTTGTGTTTTCGTAAGAATGAGCCAGGGGATTCAAGGTTGGATTTAGGCTTCTTTTTACAGGCAAGGGTTGGGGTTTACCTTATATGAATAGGGAAATAATATTGTGTAATTATGGGGATATTTAATTTATGTGTTATAAGGAAGTGATCTCTTCAATTTAGGAAGGTAATTTGATTTTATTTGATTTGATTTCTTTTAGTTTAGGAATGTGATTTAATTTAATTAGGAAGGTGATTGATGAGATTTTATTTTATTTTATTTAGTTTAGAAAGGTGATTTAATTGGATTAGGAATGTGATTTATATGATTTGATTTGATTCTTTTAATTCGGGAAGGTGATTTATTTGGATTTCAACATGTGTTTAATGTGTGGATTTATTATTTTAGGAAGCTTTGGGCGTGGGGTTTGGTCTATTTGGGCGTGAGTTTGGTTTGTTTTAGTGGGCTTGGTGTGTGGTTTGGTGATGTATGGGCTTGGTGTGTAACTTGCGGGGGTTTTGGGCTAAGGATAAGTTTAAAATAGAGGTTTAACGAGCAAACCCGATGCTAAGCAAACGAATTAAATCCAACAAGGTGTCAATTTCTGACTCTACCCTTCCGATGACCGTTTCTTGTGACTTCCACAACTTAAAGAGGTAGTGTCTCCATGTGAGACTCATCATCATGACTTATATGCAAAAATGCAGTGCCTACAGCCATGCTATGTACAAAACCTGATGTCTCTTATGCTCTTAGCATAACAAGCAGGTATCAGGAAAATCCTGGTGAGCAATACTGGGCAGTTTTCAAAGCAATCCTCAAGTATCTGAGAATAACTAAAGATGTGTTTTTGACATACAAAGATTGTTCTGAGATGAAAGTCATTGGTTACTGTGATGCGAGCTTTCAGACCGATAAGGATGACAGCAGATCGCAAATAGAATATCTGTTTATTATGAATGGCGGAGCTGTTAGTTGGAAAAGCTCAAAGCAGTCAACTACAACGGACTCCACCACTGAAGCCGAGTATATTGCAGCATCTGAGGCAGCTAAAGAAGCAGTCTGGATAAAGAAGTTCATCACGGAGCTGGAAGTGCTTCCCATGATAAAGAATGGCGTCACGATGTACTGTGACAACACGGGCGCTATTGCTCAATCAAAGGAATCAAGGTCTCATCAGAAATCCAAGCATGTACTCAGGCGATTTAATCTCATCAGGGAGATTGTTGAGAGAAAAGAAGTTATTATAGAGAAAATACCCACATAAGATAATCTTGCAGATTCTCTAACTAAATGGATGACTCAACAAAAGCATGATAGGCACACCCGAGAGTATGGTGTCCAGATTCATACTAGTTGGCTATAGTGCAAGTGGGAGATTGTTAGGGATATGCCATATACCCAACTTGTGGATGGGCTATATGTACATGTATTTGTAATATTTTCATTAATTAATAAAATGGCAATCTTTATTATACATGTCTTACATAGATTATATGAATCATCAAACACTGTAATAAAGCCCTTGGAGTAATAAGATGATGGCTTCCACGCCTTATGAGAATTATTACTCTCAAACGTTCCTAGTTATAGTTTTGTGAATAATCTGGGCGTTCACAAAGCGGAGAGACTAGCATGATGATATGATACGCCCTTAAGTGGGGTAGCCGATCTCATAGGCTACTAGCGAAGATCCGTCCGCTTGGTGTATGACATGGATGCATGAGTTGCTCGTGTCCATCGAACTGACCGCCGAAAGTTTTCACATGGAGTGTTTATCCTATGTGTCTGTGAGAACTTTTATGCATCGATTGTATGACTAGTCCTTAGACATGAGGTCTTTACAATCTTATATGTGGATCAAATAACTTTGACATTCTCCTTCCCCGGTTCAAAAGATCCGGTCATAAGGGTATGATTGGGTCATTTGTTGAAACACATGAAGTTTGTAAAGATACAACAGAGAATCGCCACTCTCTAGGATAATATTTTCTTATAAGAGTAGTATTCCAGTTCGCGGGTTGATATGTGTGATCAGTGCTTGAGACTGTGGCCGCAGTGGAAGAATCATATGAGATTCTTGGGTTAGCACGATTCATGACACTATCAACATCATACCTTTGACTATATGGGTAGACACTTTCCATACCCTAGGTCAAACGGTGGGGATACAGTGAGGCGAGGGACTTTATCATATGTAAATCACATACAGAATCGGTATTTATCTTTCCTTTTTATTTGGGGGCCTTGGCAATTTGCTAGATGTCAACCTTGGTCATTGAAATCGAACGACCTTCTGATCGGAGGATAATTTATGTTCGATTAAATTATCATGATTCATTTCATGTCCAACTTGAGGGGAACCCAAAAGGTCACACACAACAAAGTCGAAATCAATGGTTAACAGTGCACAGTACAAATTTAACAGCGTATATGATTGTTGTAGGAATTGTTCATAAATAGTTCAATGTGTTTAATTATTGAACAGATCATTTATGAGGTTCCAAATTGGCTTAGGGATTGGTGAATGACGATAGGGGCACTTTGGGAATTGGAAAAATGAATAAGAAAATAAATAAATAAATAATCTGCGTTTTTTTTTATTTGTTTTGAATTCCAATTCGGGCCAAACTCTTATTAGGGTTTTATAATCTCATTAAACCACTATATTAAGATCCAATGGCTAAGATTTAATTAGCATTTATCCCACATCGGATTCTTAATTAATTTTGTTGTCTTTGGAGCACCTATATAAACCCAAAGAATTCTTTACAAATTTTTACACCAAAACCTTTCATATATTGGGTTTATTTAAGTGAGAAACTCTAAAGTTTAAGAGTAAGGCACTGATTTTGAGGATCCTTAAGTCTAATTGACTAGAGGAATCTCAAGTTAAAAGTTTTAAGGTATTTGCCTAGGCTAGCACCAAGGGCAAAATACCCGTGCACTCATGGCGTAGTCTAGCCGTTGAGTTTTGGCTTTGGTATGTGCACCTTTGGAGGCCACACACTTGGGTGGCTCTTTGGAACGTGGAAGAGCTTGCTGAGTTCGAGAAAAACTTGTAGATTGGAGGGAGGACTGGAAGAGTCTTCTGTTCAAGTAAGTCTTTTTCTTTCTTTATTTGAATTAGAGTTCTTATGATAGTTCGCATGTTTAATTTTATGTTCTTTGCATGTTTTATGAGTTTTTTATGCTTAGAATATATAGTAACAAGCCTAGGCTTGTAGAATAATCAAAACAAATGAGTCTTGGGCAAAGGGATAGCGGTATCATAATTTTTAATTTTCCGTTGCGCACTCGCGGCCGCTTCCTAACAGAAGCCTACCTTTGAAATAACTTCTCCATGACTGATATATGTGAAGCCTCCTATATACTGGCTATAAGGATCTATCGGGATATATTTAGGAAGCTTATAGGGTTGTCATAATCCACGTACATAAATAAATTGCTAGAAAGATACAGTTTTACCAACTGCAAGGCAGTAAATCTACCTTTTCAATACGACATACATCTTTCGAAGAAAATTACGATTCAGACTTAGAAAGAGAGAGTTAGAATGTCTAACTTGTCATATGATTCTTGTATTGGAAGCATTATGTATGTTATGCTATGACCGAGACCTGACATCAGTTTCGGCGTCAGTGTGACTAGCCGATATCAATCTGATCTAGGTAATGATCATTCGACAGTAGTGAAACATATCCTAAAATATCTTAAGGGTAGAAAGGATAAGTTTCTGACATATGAAGAAAATGAGATACAAGTTAAGGGTTATACAGACTCCAACTTCTAGGAAGATCCGGATAATAGAAGTTTACATCTGGATACATATTTACCCTTAATGGTGGTGCGGTTAGTTGGAGATGTTCAAAGCAACGCTCAACAGCTGATTCCACCACAGAGGCTGAATTTATAGTGGCTTCGGATGCTGTTAAAGAAGCTATTTGGATTAGAAATTTTTTCATAGAACTTGGCATTGTGCCTAGTATTGAAGATCTGATCCCATTGTACTGTGATAATAACGGAGCCATTGCGCAGGCTAAGGAGTCGAGAGCTCATTCTAAGTCTAAAAACAAGGAAAGGAAATATCGTATGATTAGATAAATCATTGATAGAAAATACATAGTGGTCTTGAAGGTTCAGGGACAAGACAACATAGCAGACCCGCTTACTAAGGCCTTATAAGTTATTCGATAAACATGAAGATGAGATGAGACTTCGGTACCATCCAAATTGGCACTAAGCAAGTGGGAGTTTGTTGGAGTTGGTGCTTGATGCGCCAATCCAAATAATGTATTGTACATTATATTTTATTATTTATTAATAAAATAACTACTTTTTCATTTCAACCTTGTTAATGGTAATGTCATTATGCATAATAGATTGATATATATATATATATATGCTAAGAATGACATCGACCTTAGAATAATCATGTAGTAACACTGGACATTGGATGGTCTGACATTGGGATAATATTACTACTATAAATAATTCTTAAAGTAAAATATTTCTAGTCGTTGGTTTTGGAATACGGTCGAATTCCTATAACCCAGAAGACTAACACATGTCATATATTGGAATTGGAGTTCCAATGGTTTAACCCGATGTATCATGAGAAAGGAAAGCTCCTATAGACATGTGAATATTCGTTGGAGTAAATACTGAAGGACTCATAGGTGATTCCTAATAGTTGGAAGTACACACCATTGTCAATAGGAATCTCCTCGAGTCGAGTAGCATTATGACCATTCAACTATAGGATAACATTGATTTTGTGAGTAATCATCCACATTTTGATGCCATATATGTCAAAGACCTTTCATGGTCTGACAGCTAGATGTTGGTTGAGTGTGGACCAATGCACTTGTTAATCAAGTGTGTATCAAGATAGGATTTGTCGGCCCGTATGTGAACCATAAGGGGTTTAGGTAGTCATGTGAATAAGTCACGAATCTTAAGACTTTGGCCAAAGTCGATCACCTATGGTAGATCGCATATATCAGAAATATTATTCTGATTAGTTGTAAAGAATCATGGACATATCAACATGAGATGTGCCCCTCAGAAACTTGACGGTCTAATCTAGGTTCCTAAGCACAACTCGGATAGCCTACGGTGGAAGGATTGTTAAACATATATGATGACCTCGACTTGTATAGTTCAGAAAAGTCATTCGTGTTCTTCGCGAATTTGGAGTTGGCCGAATTGCGTACATATAAGCTAGGCTTATATGACGAACATGCTTGGACTCAGGAAGTCCCGTAATATGAAATGTAATCGTTGAGCACTTGGGTAGCCGATAATTTTTTATAATAAATAATATTATATATTATAATTACCAACTAAAATAATTAAGTGTTATTGGATAACATTAATTATTTACTTTGACCCAATTAGATTAATTGGATTAATCCAAAATCACACAAGGGTTTTGTTATAATTTCATAAATATCTCTACCATTGGAGGATATTTTGGTAATTACAAATATGTAATAATAGGTGTATTTGGCTTGATTTAAATAGATTAAATCAAAGTGGTAGACATTCAACTAATCCATTAATTAAACTTTGCCTTGATTTAATTGGATTAAATCAAATTGGTAGACAGATGTGATTAGTCACACGTAATTATACATTTTTGGATGAATTTGATTAAGCTCACATAAAAATTGATTAGAACTTTTATTAATTAAATATTTCATAAGTTTTCCTATAAAAGGAAAGCTTGAGCAAGTTTATAATCAAGGCAAAGTAAGCTAAAACAAGCATTAAGCAAAAGAAGGAATATTAGCTTAAGTAAAGTTTTTGTGGGAGAAGCTTTGGAGTTCTCTACAATAATAAGGAAAAAAGATTGGATCTTCATTTCAAGATTGCTAGGTTTTGATGTTCTCTACAACAACAAGGAGAAAACGATTGGATCTTCAAATCAAGCTATCTAGCTTTGGAAGTTCTCTACAATATTTCAACAAGGAGAATAAGATTAGATCTTCTAATCAAGCTTGTTAGGTAAGTTTGATCTTCTCTAAAGCTATGTTTTCATTAGTGAGTTGTTATCGTTAATGAAACATATAATGGTGTATTATGTATTGGATACATAATAACATAGCTTGATGTTGAAATTAGGCTAATGAATTGTGTATGGATGCTTTGGAAGCATAAACAAATGTCAAAATGCTCATTTTGGACATGGAACGTAAAATTAGAGTTTTGAACTCTAGATGATAGTTTGGAGTAATGGTTATCATTTTAGAATCACTTGACCACCTTTGAGTGACCTAGGATTGTTCATAAGTCACTTTATTATTGGATTCTATTTTGATTTATGTTTTGATTCAAAGAAATGCATATATGTATTTAAAATAAATATATGTATGTTGTATAAAATGTTTTGATGTTGGGTTTAATGTTAAAATTAGATTTTAGGTGTATTTAATTGTTTGGAGAAAATTAGAAGTGTTTTGAATTGGATTAAAGGTAAATTTGCTCATTGCCAATATTTTACACAGAGCAGCGTCGCGACTCCGATCTCCAGCGTTGCGACACTTACCTTTCAGAGCTGCGGGCGTCACTACGCTTATCCTTGTGCGTCACGACGTCGAGCATTCACAGATTGGGTGTTGCGACTCCCAATCTTGTGCGTCGCGACATGCCGAGAGCTATTGCCCTTGAGCGCTGAAACTTCATTTTCTCCGTTCTGGAGTTTTCGGATTCCGATTCAGCCCCGATTTTTTCCTACGGACTCATAATGGAATATAGTATTCCATAAAATAATTTAAAAATACACCCATAGTTGATATTCACGGGTTAGACCCACTTCCTCTGCTCGGGATATCGATCCGACCCTAGGGGTTCCACAACTGCCCCAACACTGGAGTCTTTTTGCATGTAGAAAACTGATTCCTTATGATGCTGGAATTCGTCAATGGCGTCGCGACGCCAGCTTCTCTAGAAATTCTGTGTTCGCTGATGGTGATGGTGTCCTAACGCAAATTCTGGCGTCATGACGCCTCTTTCTCGACCAATGTGTCTTGTTTTGCATATTTTGCCTTTCCAATGTGCTTCCATTGCATCATTAAGCTCCCAAAACACGTACGTTAGCCCCAAGATCAATGCTCTAATGCTTCCTATCAATAAAACATAAAATAAACCACAAAACACGTAAAAATTACATGAAACTGACAAAATAATAAGTTAGGTATATATGGATAAGTGGGTATAAATCACACTTATCAACTCAAGAACCGATAAAGCATCAAAATAAGACTAAAGATCCCAATAAATTTGGCACCACAAAATGCCAAAATTATTGTTAAACAGCTACAAACTTCCACAATAACACATATATGGAAGCCAGCTTCATGGAGAGACTTGAGGAGAGAAATGAAATGGAAGCAAATACAAAATGCCAAAATCCAGTTGGATTCTGCAATTTCTACAGGGAAAAGGCTGCTCTTGGTTGATGACACAATAAAAATTCTGCAATTCCTATAGGTGTTTTTTTCCCTCTATTTTGTTGAGTAGGGTTCATCTGATTTTCCACCTTAAAAGCTGCTGTATTTTTTATTTATGAGAAAGACAGAAGTAAAGGTTAGTTGTATGTTCAGGTAAATGGTCAAATTGAACAAAAGAGTTTCTCAAGTAGTTTTCATACTTGAGAACAAAGATTTTTAACCAAATTTATAAGATGTGATGGCCTTTTTTATCTCCAAAACCAAAAGCTTGTCATCTAGTTCTTAATTGCAAAGAAACAATGGAGATAAGCTTTCAAGGTGGAAAAAGTTTACTGTGCCAATTCAATAATGAAGGTTGTTTGTATCTGTGAGTGTTGTGTGATATACGTGTTATTTTGTCCTGTGTGTGAAATGCTGCATGTGGTTGAGCAAGACTCTACTACATAGAGACACAAAATACAATGAAATTTCCACATTAACAGAAATATCTATCAAGTTTCCCATATAAGAATAGGCTAACACTTGGCTTTTAATATAAACTTCCTATTGTATGATCATTTTCAATTATAGTGTTTTCAGAGCTATATACCTTGCTAATCTAGGTACTCTAATGGAGCCTTCCAAGTTCCTTGGATATAAAGAAGAATGTAGTAGCAGTGTGTCAGGATGGACAATCTATATTGGCTCCCCTGTCCATGAAAGTTATAACTATGATTACGAAGATGATGATGACAGCAGTACTTACAAACAAGAAGATGCCGGCAACAATGATGATTGTCATGGTGGTGGTGATGATGATAAGAGTGTTGATTCAATGGCGTCAGATGCCTCTTCTGGGCCAAGTCATCGAGAGCTCTCGAGGGGTAGCAGTAAGCAAATCCTTGACAAGCATGCAACCGGCAAGTACTCCTCAAACCAAAAACTTCACAAACAGGAAAAAAGAGATGAAAGCAGAATCAAAGTAGAAAGAGAGGAGCAGCCACAGCTCAAAGCAAAAAGTGCTGCAAGTCAAACTAGAAGTCGAGCCAAGGTGAGGAAATCCAAATAGTTAGGAAAATAAAAGCTTTTATTTGCCAGATCTCCTTCAGTTCGTAGAGTAAAATATTTCGAAAATAATGAACATAATTTCACAGAATATATGACTGGAGGATTGAGTACGTACATTATCTTCTTATGGATATATTTTAATCACCTCCACACATATGAATATTCTCCTTTACCAGTTCAAGTAGTGCCAGGAAGTAGTTTTATGTAGCCAGCATCCATGCAATTCGATGTTCCTAAATTCTTTTCGCTATGAATTTTAGAATATATGATAACAGGGATGTTTTCAGGAGTCTGTCTTCAGCTTCAATTGAAGTTTCTACTGGCTAGTCCTTAAATAATAAAGCAGAAAAACGACCCAAAAAAAAAAAAATTTAAGTTTTGAAACATAAACTTGGGCGTATATATGATACCTGTACAGAAAGATTTTCACATTTGGTTGTCCCTGTTAAAAAGATATATGGTTTAAGAACTCGAAAAATCAGCAGCCACAGAATAAAATCATTTAAAAAACAGAAAAATAAACATCAAACATTACTACGACATGCTGGCAAGACAATAAATCAGCAATAAAGGTCTTAGATAATAAGAACCTGGTGGTAAGCATAGAAAATTTTACAAACCTTAATTGACATCACAATTTACACAGTAGAAAAATAAGCAATAATTGCAGCCAAATGAAATGGGCATAAAAGTACATTTGAGAATTTTATCCAAATATGATTTTTCTCTCATGTTACTTCCATCACTAAGACGGTAGAGACGATTCATTCCTGTTAGATTTGTTGTTTGATGAATTTGTATTCACTCAGTAAACGAATTAAAGTAATAGTGAAATACTACTGTTGCATTGATATAACTTCTACTGCCAAACTCAAACAAGCAAATGGAGAGAAATTAACAAACTCGGTACTGGATAAAACAAGAAGAAACAGAAAATAAATCCCCTCACCAGCCACGCTGGGAGACCCTCCTTTCAAAGAGTAACTACTAACAAATAACCAAAAATATCCCCCCTCAAACATTCCCTTACGCCCCCTTTATATACTGCCTAAACAAGCATCATTGATCCTAACAAACTTCTCACACGTCATCAACCAAATCAATAATCAGCAACTACAGAATCTCGGCGCCCTACTTTCCACATGCTCCCTCTTTTGATATTTTCCTTCTGATGTACACTTTCTGGATTGGGTGTTTCTTCCATTCATGATCCATGGGCTGGTCTTCTGATTGCAACTTAGGCCCAGTTTCGTCTCTGTCAAATTTGTGAGGCTCGTTAGCATCTCTAACAATTCCACTCACAGAAGTTTTAATGAGATTTCTACTAAGCCGAAAGTTCTTAGAAAGATGTGGCATCAACTCCATTAAGTTTCAGAGAAACATAAAAAAATTAAAAAATAAAAAAACCTGTCATCTGTTGACTATCCAAGGAAGCATGTTTATCCATTTTCATCATGTCTACCACCTACATTGAATCGTGTATTCTATAATTCAACATGCATTTATTAAATATGACAGTACAAGAAATAGACTGTCATGTAGGTACTGTTGCTTAAGAGAACAAGAAAATAAAAATAATAATAAGAGATCACAGAGAACAGGGAATAAAAGCCAACAAAAGTTTCAATTATTATTTTTAGAATAAAGCTCCTAAGAAGGCCTCAAAATTGTACAAGGCCAAGACCAATCATATCAATATTAGCCAAACATTCCAGCAGCATATCATATATTGTCCAAAAAGTCATTTGAGGCTAAAGCCATATAACAATCAAATCTCCTAGGCCTTTGCACAGACATAGCCAATTTCATCATAATTATAAAAATAAAAAATAAAAAAATCAGCAGTTAATATATAAAAGATCACCAAGCAATGGGCAAATACACTAGTGACAGCAAACACAGCAGTCAATTTCAGTTAATTTTCTTGACATCAGAATTGTATTAATAATCACATCAGAAACTAGGAAAAATGGGAGAATCAGTATCAGAGAAGAGGAAGAAATTGGAGAATCAAAGTCAGTGCCTCATAGGTTTAGAAAAGGGAACAACTGAAGAAGGGAAATAAATAGACCCTAAAATTTGATGAAGAGAGGGCGTGAGAGTGAGATTGAGAGAGGGCGTGGCAAAGCAATTTGAAGGATTTAGGGATTTAGGTGTGACTGGCGGAAAGCGAATGGAAAATCTTATTTATTGAAGTATAATTAGCGACAGAAAATAATTTCGTCGCTATTCCGTCGCTATATAGAGACAAAATTATGATTCCATCTCTATATAACGATGAAATTACTTTATGTCGCTAAAGATAGCGACATAATTAGTTTTCGTCGCTAAAGATAGCGACAGAATTAAAATTTCGTCGTTAAATAGCGACAAAATATTAATTTCGTTGCTAAACAGAGACGGAATTAAAATTTCATCGTTATTTAGCGACATAATATTAATTCTGTCGCAATAAATAGAGACGGATTAAAAAAACTGTAGCTATTCTATCATTGTTTTCCCGCAATTTCATTCCTGCCACTATTAGTTACGGAATTTTATCCCGTCGTTAAATTATGTAGCTAATGTTGTAATCCATTTCAATTCCGTTGCTATTCCATTTCGAAATGTTGAAACGGAGTTTTTCGTCGCTAATTTTCATCGCTAATTCTTTATTTTCTTGTAGTGAATTAATGAGAAGTTGCCTCCATCATGGAAGGACTTCAAGAGTTACCTGAAACACAAGAAGAAACAGATGAGTCTTGAAGACCTAGGAGTTCGGTTGTGAATCAAATAGGACAATAGAAAGTACGAGAAGGCTAGCTACAAGACCGTGGAGTATAAGACCAACATCTTCGAGGGTGGAAATGGTATCAGAAAGAGAAATAACATTAGAGCTGATTATTCCCACACACACAAGAAGTTCAAGGGGAAGTGCTATGTCTGTTGGAAAAGCGATCATATGGCAAAGATGTTCTAAAGATAACATCCGGGAAGAAACTTATATTGAAAAAGATTTTGCATGTTTCTGATATTCGGAAGAACTTGGTCTCATGTTCACTCCTTAGCAAGAATGGTTTTAAGCTTATATTTATTTTGGACAAGTTTGTACTAACCAAAAATGATATCTATGTAGGAAAATGATACCTCACTAATGGTTTTTTCAAGTTCAATGTAATGACTGTCAATCGACACAGTGTTAATAATAGTAAAGCTACATCTTCTGCTTATATTATTGAGTGACAAAATATATGACATGGTAGGTTGGGACATGTTAATTATGACATAATGAGTAAATTAATTAACATGGATCTTATACCTAAATTTACAATTGAAAACCAACATAAATGTGAAACATGTGTTGAAGCAAAAATAAATAGAACCTCATTTCATTCCATAAAACGAAGTTTTGAACTCTTGGAACTTATACACACTGATGTGTGTGATATGAATGTTGTGCAAATAAGATGCACTTTTATCGATGATAGCACAAGATTCTGCTTTGTGTATTTCCAGATGAGCAAAGATGAAGCTATTTAGAGCTTCATACAATATAAAAACGAAGTTAAAAATCAACTTGGCAAGAAAATCAAAAGAATCAGGAGTGATAGGAGAGGTGAATATGTATCATCATTCGTGGATATTGTTCCAATCATATAATTATTCACGAAACTAATGCTGCTTATTCGCCTCAATAGAACAGGATTGCAGAACGTAAAAACTGAACATTGAAGGAAATTATGAATGCCAAGTTGACAAGCTCTAGTTTACCCAGAACTTGTAGGGGAAGCCTTGCTTTCCTCTGCCAACTATGTTTTGAACAAGTTTTCTCACAAAAGATTGAACAAGAAATCATATGAATTGTAGAAAGGTCACGCACCTTCCTACAAGTATCTGAAAGTGTGGGATGTCTCGCCAAAGTGATTATTCCTAAACCTAAGAAGGTGAGAATAAGACCAAAAATTATTGAGTGTTTATTCATTGGATATGCTCATAATAGTAGTATGTATCGATTCTTGGTACATAATTTCTGGCATCAATCCAAATACGATAATTGAGTCAAGGAATGCGACATTCTTTGAAGAGATATTTCCTAGTAAAGAAACACAATGAATAGAGTCTGTCAAAAGAGCCATTGACAATGCTACAAGTAGTGATCAAGTTAACCAAGAGTTAGATCAACATGAAAATATTGAGAAAAATGAACCTAGACGTAGCAAAAAAGCAGAAACTTCTACATCATTTGGACCTGTCTTCTTCGGAGGTACCATTATGGAAAGAGGCTATCAATAGTGAGATTGATTCTTTCCTTCACAAATATACTTAGGAGTTGGTTTATCTTCCTCCAAGTTGTAACCCGTTGGGCTACAAATGGATTTTCAAATGCAAGATGAAGCTGGATGGATCAATAGATAAGTACAAGGTAAGACTTGTCATAAAACATTATAGACAAAAAGAAGGCCTTGATTACTTTAATACATATTCACCAGTGACATGTATCACTTCAATAAGAATACTTATAGGCATAGCAACTATATTTTATCTTCAAATACAACAAATGGATGTGAAGACGACATTCTTAAATGGTGAATTGGATGAAGAGATTTACGTGGAACAACCAAAAGGTTTTAATGTTCCAAGAAAAGAACACAAGGTATGCAAACTTGTAAAATATTTATACGAATAAAACAACCACCTAAACAATGGCATGAGATATTTGACAAAGAAATATTATCAAGTGGATTAAAAAATAATGAGTGTGATAAGTGTGTGTATATACTAAATAAACTCAAAATGATATGTCATTGTGTGTCTTTATATATATGATATGTTGATAATTGATAGTAATCATGAGATAATTCAATCTACTAAGAAAGTACTGACATGAAAAATTGAAATGAAAGATTTAAGAGTAGCTGATATGATCCTATGAATTAAGATTTCCAGAACATCAAAGGGATACATATTATCTCAGACTCATTATGTTGAGAAAATACTTGAGAACTATAACAAATGAGATCTAAACATAGCTAGAACTCATTTAGACCTAACTCTTTATTTGTCAAAGAATATTGGCTTGAACGTATCGAAATTAGAGTATTCGAGAATCATCAAAAGTATGATGTATCTCACAAATTGCACACGATCATATATCGCTCTAGCTGTAAACAAACTAATAGATATAAGAGTAATCCAAGAGATAACCAGTAGAAAGTCATAATAAGAGTTTTAAAGTATCTGAGAGAAACTTCAAAATAAAGTCTGTATTATACGAGATATCATGTCGTTCTAGAAGGATATAGCGATGCTAACTAGATATCTTATACAGGGAATCCAAATCCATGAGTTGATTTGTTTTCACACTTGTGGTGCAGCCATGTCATGGAAAGCCTCGAGGCAAACATGTATTGCCCGGTTTACTATGGAGTTCGAATTCATAGCACTAGATAAAGCTGCGGAAGAAGCAAAATGGCTACAAAATTTCTTAGAGGATATTCCAAATTAGCCAAAACTAGTGTCAGCTATAAACATACATTGTGATAGTCAATCGGATATTGGGAGAGCCCAAAATACAATGCATAATGGTAAGTCTCAACACATACATCACAAACACAATACCATAAGGCAACTGCTCTCAAACGGCATAATTTCAATAGATTATGTCAAGTAAAGAAAGACCAAGTGGATCCACTTACTAAAGGTTTACCTAAAGAGCAAGTTGAGAAGTCATTGAGGGGAATGGGATTGAAACTTATAAATTAATAATTGTCACTATTGAAACCTAACCTAACTAACTAGATATCCCAAGATCTAGGATCAAAAAGGACCACAGAAACTTTGTGCAATTCAAAATAAGCAATGTAGAGTTCTCTACTCTTTCCCATTCCCATAATGACGCAGAGTGCTGTTTATCAAGGTTAGATTAAGCTAAGGATTTTAATGATCACTATATTAGGAGAAGAGTTCTAATAAGGGTAAAGGCAGATTGTATTTTATAATAGATCACATATTTCAAGTAAGAAGTGAGGTCGCTTCCATGGGAATTTTAAAGGTTGGATTCCCTAAAGTACTTGATGAAGCCAGGACCAATGTTTAT